>OX596247.1:6725909-7034719 GCA_951394255.1 Polyploca ridens
CTCAAATGCGAGTTATCGTGATTTTTGTATGGCACATGCCACATGAGGAACATTCATTGTTACTACATTATTTTAAACCGTGAACCAGAAATATTTTTGCTAATTACGACTGATTTCCATGTACATATGTTTTACAGATTTATTTTGTACCCAAACTAATCCAAAAAATATCTAGTCAAGTGCATATTTTTAGGGTTCCGTACCTCTTAATTGAAAAACCATCCACCGATCCGCAGTGGGCATGCGTGTTGGAGTATTGCCGTCCCTTTCACCCTCATTTGTGAAAAGAGGCCTGTGCTCAGCAGTGGGAGATTATAGGCTGATTATGATGAATGGAAAAGCGTAATCCTTATAGGATTTCTATGTTGTCCGTCTGACTGCCCGTATGACAAGGCCTTTTGGAGAAAAGGCTTGAGTAATATCGAATAATAATATCGGTATATAGCTTCATTTTACTGTATATAAAAAGATACGGCTTTTTCAAGTAAATTTTCATACCGTAATGTGCTTTTCCTGACTGATAAAGTCCCATGCAACACAGGAAGATTTCATTTCCCGATTTATGGTTTTTCATTAGTTATTTTGTCTACGAAATGACGCAATTTTTTTATTCTAAAACTCAAGTATTTTCTGTATTCTCGAACTCATAAAATTCTCGGAAATAATAAAATTCTTTTTTTACAGGCTTTAAATTACAAAATGTTATCAAATAATACGAGACTTAACTTATATTTGCGGTAAATTTCATACAACACTCTATGCAAGCCCTTGAAAAGCTTTAACGACCTATAGGTACGATACTAATGGTACGGAATCCTCTTGGGCGCAAGTCTAATTTGCACTTGACCGTATTTTTATGGATAAGGTAGCTAAATATGCATTGCTTTATGTGCGTAAAATTAATTTTATAATTTTCTATCGTAAATCTTATTTTGGTTTAACGGATAATTTAAAATAATGTAATAAAAAGAGCAAGCTTACATACGCAAAGCAGCTACATATTTTAAATTTATGTGTTATTACATTGTCATTAAGTGTAAAAATATTAAAACAATGTGAACTATACAATATACCTATTAAAAAAATACATTTTGAGAGGTTGTTGATAAGTTCCAAGTTGCTAAACACAGATATACATCTAAATAGATGACGCGAGTGTATGTACGTCGCTTGTCAAAATCTGTGCAAAATGGGAGAACAACGTTCTTCTTTTGAAACTGTTTCGCGCGGACAGGGAACTCACAGAAAGTGCATATCCACCAGAGATGTGTAGCGAGGGATTTGTTTAGCTGACAAATATTTTACTTCATTTTCACGTTACAAATCTAATGCCAACCTAAATCAATCATGTGACATTATGGTAGGTACAAAAAAGTAACACGCTTGGTTTTCATACGGATGGACGGACTTGCGTTATCTATTTAGATTTATGTCTGTGTTGCTAAAGAATTACGCGAAAAATTCTTCTAAAATGCCATCGTAGGACGTAAATTATATTTCTTACAGAAATCCAACATAAGTTGAGCAAAATTGTTACATAATATGCCAACAACAAAGTGAATGTATTTGCCACTTAATTCAAACATATCCTTATTCGCTAGAACCCTGTTAATAGTTTAGTTCATTAATGTTTCACTCTTTGTCCTCGTCAATTTAAGAGTTCCTGAGAGATTTCCCTCGTGGCTCAATTAGGTAATTGTCAATGTACAGCTGAGTGAAAAAATGTGTATATTTTTTTCTATTTTCTTATTAGGTCTTTATTTATTTTATAACATTTCTACAATTGACTGTAACTTTTTATATTGTTTGACAATGATTATCTTCACGTTGATACTTACCTACTACAATTTCTAGTTAAGACATTATTTTCTGTATAACATGGAAAAACACAGACGCAAAGTGCAAAACAATAACACATACAACACATATAACACGCAAATAAATTAAAAAGTATCAAAAAAACATAAAAGCTGCTAAGCAAAATAATAAATAACAATTAAAACATTTCAGTCGCATTTTTTTCATGTTCATATTGCATGAGTAATAAAAATAAGCAAAATATTAATGATAAACAATAATTGCACACAAAAGCTTGCAAAATGGTTATAAGAAAACTGTTATTGCATATTCAAAAGATAATTAATAAATTAATTAAAGCTTATTAAATGCGAGCTAGCGTAATAGCGAAACAAAATTATTATTGCAACTCAATAGCCGAGTCCAGACAAGGAAAGCGGCCGCGCACAAGCGCGCTGCCTAGCTAGTCTTAATTTTGTTTGTATCAAAATTAAGAATCTGCTTTGATATGACATGAATTTAATTAAAGTTCAACAATTTTAATATGAAATAATAAACGTAGCCTAAATAATTTAGATTAGTCCAGCTGAGCTATTGTGTAATGCTCGCGGAATCAAATATGAAGCCGATTTAATAAAATTATGATGTGTATCCCCCGTTCGTGTACGATTTTTTAGGGCTCCAAAGTCAACCAAGCGACTAATGAACTCTTATAGTCTCGTCATGTCCGTCCGTCCATCTCTCTATCACCTTCATTCTACTCGTAGACTATGCTAATATCTAAGTCATTGATATAGATTAAGTGGTAAGATTATTTTGTAAGGACACATTTTCAATAACAGATATTTTGTTTTAGCTCAAGGTACCATAGCAATGTCGTAAGAAACAAAAGGTAAGATACACCTATACAATTGCGATATTTATAACAGCATTATGCAATGTTAACTTATCAATTAATTCATTTTTAAATAGTATTGTTAACTCATTTTGAAATTAAAGGTAAGCTGTAAAAATCTGAATTTAAAAAAATATGGTAAAGGTTTTCATATGAATTATTTAGTTGAAATTCCATATTCACGTCACATTTTGCACCAGCGGGTCATTATGAAACTCAGTACAATATTATTGTCCGGCTAGACCCCAGGGCTCTAATGACTTAAGAGTGCGTATAAAGCAAAATAACAATCTTAGAATTGAAATTTACCCAAGTGAATAGTATTTGAATGAAAAAATATTTTTATATGAGTATGTTCATTATATACGCGAGGGTTCTGTCTGAGCAAAAACATAATGGAAAGAAATTTTCTCGATAGAAAAAAATCACAAAGCTACCTCTAATAATAATGAATTTTCGGTTTTATTCGTTCATGGTGTATCTAATTAAGACAAAAATTCGATAAATAATATCACTGACATATGACCTAGGGCTGCTTCTAACGATTTTTTAAAATATTCTATACTTTACGAGTTATTTAGATAAAAAGCGCTTAGTTCATTTTTGTTCCGCGAAACACGCTATCTCCATCTCATCTCCACGCGAAGATTAGAAATCAGTTTGTTTCATCTGATATTGCCATATTTTTCTGGCTTGGTACGCACTCTTAATTTACAAATAATTTGACGTAGCCGAGCAGGTGGCGTGAAAAACTTTTATATGTGTAGGTATGTTCTAAATTCAATAGTTATAATCTTGAATCAAAACTTAACTTGAGCTTTCATATACGGATTTTAGAATCTTTTTTTACCACCATCTACGTTTACAGAGTTGGTGAGAGCCGCAGGGTACAAGCTGCTCTAGACCGTATTTTGTGGAATTCTGGGAGAATTTATGTTCAGGAGTCGACATCCTACTTAATATCCATTTATTAACATGATTGAGTTAATGCTACAGCGTACCATTTACGAAATCTGGACCCGAACTTATGTTAAAGCTAAATAATTTCAATAATATATTAAATATATAATAATATCAAAAATAATTTAATTAAAATATCAAAAAATATTCATATAAATATTTTTTGTAATAAGCATATAGTAGCTCCTTTTTAACGACGCAAAAATTCAATCGCATTAAAACGGGTATAGTGATAACAATAAAGAAAAAACAAGCAAACACTACTACATTCAAAAATACTTAAGTAATGTTATATTTGAAGCAATGGAAATACATCTCTCGCAAACTAACAGCATGTTTTAACGAGACCCGTAAAGTTAAAAACATACATGCATGTTAAGTTAACACTATCACAGTTGCACACACAACAATGTTTTTTAAGATTTCAGAACTAAATATAGAGATATATCCACTACCTAGGTACTACATAGTTATGTTTTCAATTGATTATTTCATAAATAACAAACTGCGCAATGGTATTTATATTCGGAATTTTTCGTTGTCGATAGAACACTAGAGTGTCCATATTTTTTTCTATCCATGGATAAATTTATTTTGACAATAATGTCACCATGCTTCAATATGCAAAATAAATATTTATCACATGCAAATAATACTGTTATGCCCATACACTATTTGTACTTTTCGTCTAATAATAATACATAAATAGTAATACAATCTACACGACACACAAACAAAACTACAAAAAGATATTCTTTCGTAGAACACTACATCACTTTAAAATTCAGGTAACGTAAGAGGTAGTTAAATTATATCTATCACTTTAGTATTTCCATAGACATTTAAAGGTAAAGATATCACTAGCTTTCCTATATACTAAGGGAATGACCGTAAACACTTACACATATCTAATCGCAACATCAAAACTGGGTTAAACATTATAGGAATAAATACGAGGAATGGATCATTAAGATGCGTGATAACGCACTTTTGTAAAAGAGATCAACGTTTATTATATCACTATAGAATGGACAAACTAGGAATTTGAATATTCTAATTTAAATTCTTACTTGGCTGAGCGTTTTCGGCATTGGAAGCCAACAACGCAGATAGTGTGGCATGCGTAGCACTCAACGTACCAGATGTTGGACTTACAATATTGGAAGTTGGATGGCCAATATTATTGTTTAACAAACCGCCGCTCGTGCCCGAGCTGACTATAGTCACGTTAGGCGGTGGAGTGACGCCATTCGCAAATCCTGTAGACAGAACTTTTTGCGTATTATGCATCATAAAAGACTTGGCTGCTCCGGTACTGCCCAGAGTTAAAACCTTCTTCAACATAACAGACGAATTACAAGCATTGTCGATCATATCTTTGGTCGTAGAGATACAGTCAAAGTCACTTGAGCTCGCTGTGACTACGGTACTTATTTTAGGGGTAGTTGTATGCAATACCGGCCTTACTGTCGTAAAGTTGAATGACACACCCGAAGTCGCTGCTGTTAAGTTGGCACGATTGATGATGTTCCTAGACACGATAGCGTTATGCAATATGTTTCCAGTGGGGAATGACTTTGAAGACACGTTCACGTACTGTGGTGTGCCAATGATGGTCGCGTTGGATGCGCGTGTTCCAAACCCGATGATCGTGCTGGCCGTACCTTGTGACATCACTGTGCTGAATGTTCCCGATTTCGTGTTTATTGGGATTCTGTAACAAAGAAATAAATAGTATAGAAATTCAACATACAATACCTACATTAGGAAATCTTTTACTTTTGATGATAGATTTTCAAATTGAGGTTGGCCAGCTTTGCGGGTAGATTCTTTTTTGCTTCTGCACGTATGGTTTTGCAGCTGTAGACCACGTGAGTTTCGATAATTATATAAAAAAAAAACGTCGGAATATTGTTTGGATAATTTTGAACCTGCTCACAAAATTTCACGAGAATCTGTTGATAAATTCGACCTGTAGAGGAGAACAGCTGGAAATCCGGACAAACATATGAAAGGATTTTTATCCAAGCTGAAAGGGAGACTTCGTTCGCTTTACCATCAGGTGGACTGGTAAGTCCAGTTGTGCGAATTGAATGCAGTCGGGGTCTGAGATGAAGGGCGGGAGCATCTCCCCCCGCCGTTTGAAGCCTCGCCTCCCACGCAGTGTAGTATTATCAGCACACATCTATCGTGCGCTCGCTTAAGAGGACTCAATTCGTCATACTTTTCATACAAAACCTCTGTACATATTATGGCGTTGTTAAACATTTTTCGTTAGATGTTTTGAACAAATTAGTATCTTGTGCACTATATCTAGCCGTGTATCTAGGCGTAATTTAAAAAAAGTGTTAAACAAATTCAGTCAAAGCCTCCGAAAAACAGCGTTTTTGCCTGTACTTTGGCCATATCTAATGTACCTATAAATTGTAAAAGTAAAGAAAACGTTAAGATACCAGGCTTGCAAATGTATTGGAGATTCTAAATAACCAACATTTTTTTCACAAACTTGTAAGATTTTTTCACAAGAAGTACACGCCTGGAACAAGTTTAATGAATGCGAAATCATGAATGACGACCTAGCGAAGTGGGCGCGAATGATCAGCGGAATTTACCGACTGATAATCGACGGCTATGATGCTGTCTCTCTTTTTTCGCAGTCTAATTACGTTGGATGAACCAACAAGCTTTTAGACTATGCTTGCGTCGAAGTTGCGCCGGCCACAGAGGGCCGCCTTAATGCTTGGTTGTCGCTTAATACTTTTTTACATTCAAAAATAACTGAACCGAGTCCTTCACTGTACCTACCGCAGAGGGTCCCAGACGCCTCGTAAGGGGTTGCCTGGTATAGTGTGCCGTCTTTTATGACCGAGAGGTTGGTAGAGGTGGCCACTATAGAAAATCTCAGTAGCTATCAAGAGGGTATGATGTACCTACCGATCTCTATTTTTATTTTATCAACTCACCCTCGAATCATCTGCGAAGTAGATCCGGGTATGCTCTGTATAGTGACAGTGGCTTGCGGCAGATGGTGTATGGTCCTCTGCGGCTGCACGTTGGAGCTGGAGCTGGGACTGGAGCTGGAGCTGGTGTAGTAATGCACGGTGGAGCCGGAGCGCGAGCGCGAGATGCGCGGCGGAGCCAGGTGTGCTACCGGGACGCTGTGGACCATGCCGCTTGTTGTCGACGCCACTGTGATGCACTTTGTTGTGTTGTGGTTTGAGAACTGGGAACGCAATGTCACCCAGTCAACACAGTTTGTCCTATTGCTGGATTTTGGCCTGCGCCTTTTAAGACCTTAAAACTTAAACCTTCAAAGTACACTAAAAAGTAATCAAATCCTGACCTGATGACAATGGGAAGTGTACCCTTTCAAACGATAAAAGAATTTTCCAAATCGGTTAATAAACGACGGAGTTATGAGGTAACAAACATTTAAAAAAAAACACAACCGAATTAAGAACCTCCTCCTTTTTTTAAATCGTTTAAAAATGCAACCATGCTGAGTTTTTTGCCGGATTCTTCTCAGTTGAAGGCAGAGATCCGAACCGGTGTTAACTTCATTAAATTTGAACTTCTGGAGTCTAAATTGAATAAATGGCTTTGAATTTGAATATTTTAAATGAGAAAATCTCGTATCTTTTGAATAATTTAAAAATATCTGTATGCATTATTTGAGCTTATAAAGAAAAACGACTAGGAATGAAAACTGCCTCGCTATTAGAATAGTATATAACTGTTTTCAGGATTAGAAGATATCGGTGACAGTTCACATTTTCCGGTTCACTCATACTACTTGTGAGTAACTAATATAATATTATTTTAAAATATATTTTAATTTCCATTTTATATCATTGCAAAAATACAATATATATCGCTATATATAACTAAGAAATAATTTCAGCACATTAATATAGTTTGATAATTTTAAAAATTAAGAAATAGGATTTCCATAAAATACTTGCTGCATGAAACGGAACATTTACCTATAGTGATTGACAATGCTTGATCGACAGGGAAATTCAAAAAAGTATCGATATATGTCATATCGTTTATTTTTGAATAGGTTTATCAATAT
Organism: Polyploca ridens; assembly: GCA_951394255.1. Lineage (NCBI taxonomy): Eukaryota > Metazoa > Arthropoda > Insecta > Lepidoptera > Drepanidae > Polyploca > Polyploca ridens. The sequence goes on from OX596247.1 coordinate 6,733,637, forward strand.
CGAAATATTTTTAATTTCGATATTTCGGTACGATATCAAAGAGAGAGAGAATATTCTTACATTACTAGGTAAATATCAATTAACAAACATAATTTCTCAAAAATCCTGTAATAATTATCTGAAATTAAGAACAACAATAATAGTACAGTATGATACATGTGTGCAAAGTTGGTAATCACACACGAGGTGGTATTAAGCAGTAAGACAGTGATAAGGAAATATAATTTGGAAAATAAAAGCACTTAAATGAAAATCGATTAGATTTTCTTTATTAACTTTCTCGATACAACAAAAAAATCGATTGGATATCGTTAAGGCACATGACTATAATTGTCAAAAGTGAACTGTCACCGATATCTTCTAATCCTGAAAACAGTTATAGTCATATTGTGCTAGGAAAGAAAATAGATTTAGAGTATTTTCGTAAATCAAGTGTCCAAAAAATGCACAACAAGGGCAAACTCTTGAAGGGACTGAGATCGATAGTGGTTCACAATGTTGAACGATATAATAATGAGATATTAGTCTTTGCATTTTTGGAAGCGATGTCGCGACTGTGAATGGGGATCCACAGCTGCGACCCATTCAAAGAACACGCCTACTGGGGAAAATCACAAAAGTCAAAACTCTACCCCATGGTAATGAGAAAATTAGATTTTTGGCCAAAACGCGAGTTGGAGTAAGGACTTAGGGGCGCGAATCGGAGATTTTGCGGCTATCGTAAGCTAAAACTATAAATTTTACATTAAAAACTTTACTGCATAAATTATAAATTTAGTTTCATTTATTTACTATTTTCGTCATAAAATGTGTGGAAAATTTGTAATTATCAAAAGCGCGATTGGCAAAGAATTTTCACTTTGCCACCTCGTCATGCACAAAATTCAAAAAGAGCACGACTAAACAGAGTTGTTTTATGTTGGCCCCTTGCTTATGGTTTGTTCATAGGGCATACAAAATATTCAAGATGCTTTTTTGTTTTTCAACTACTATTTTATAATGAAAAAGTGTAATCATCAAATAAAAATGTACTTACATTGCTAGTGTTCAAAGTTGTTCCCAAATCAAATTCATCTCCGACCAACGTGATAGTATCTGGATTAGCTCCCGTCAGCTTTTCAATGGTCTTTCTCGCATCAGCATCACTCTCAATGTTCCCCAAATTTCTGCTCAAAAACTCAATATCTGCCTCTAGCAAACCATCAACCAAATGACTTTGCTCGTCATCAGATTGCTTACACAGGGAAAATGCGTCATCATTCTCTAATTTAATGTCTTCCACTTTTATACCATCAACATTAATATCATCAATATTCTCAACTTTAATACCGTTCACATCCAAATCTTCTACTTTAATATCGTCGACTTTGATTTCATCTAAATCTTCCACTTTTATATTTTCGACCTTAATGTCATCCATATCCTCTACTTTAATGTCAGCGAAATCTGTGTCTTCCTTTATCATAACAACATCAGAGAAATCTCTACTGTCAGAACTAGACATATTATACTGACTGGCATCAAAACTGCTGGTATCGAAATTATCGGGATGAGGTTCAATTTTGATACATTCTTTGTATTTATCATCTTCTTGAATGTTGCTTGTGGAAGGTAGGGGACTGTCTGCATTGCCAATATCGCCACTTAAAGCTCTCTTCAACACGAAAGCTTTTATTTTTCTCAGCATAAAGAAAGGAACTTTAAACCCTGACAACTCTCCAAGCATTGGCAATGAACTGTGACGATAAGCCTCGCTGTTGGCAAGTTCTTCAATGTCTTCTAAGACCTGGAAATCAAGTATGATTTTTGGTTATACAATAATAGTCAAAGATAAATATATTATAAAGTATATTTGCCCACCACATAATACACAAAGAAGTGATACACATGCTATAAATAAATACTAATCCATAGATAATAGATATATAATAGAATATAGACAACATACCATAATATAAGTCTTTCCACCAACTGCATTGACTAAGTTATGACTAGCAATCCATTCTTTATCAACAGTATCAGCTGGATATCTCAGCAAACCAGAGTGTCTTGTATACAAACGCCCACGGGAATTACCTAAGCCGAGGACCTGAAATTAAAAGAGAAAGAACATGTTTTGCATGAAAATTAATTAATAAAAATTAGACATGAAGTCTTTCCAATTTCAATTATTTAACCCCACCTTATGTGCATGGGATCCCATAATGAACAATGTGTCTTGTGTTAATCTTGCAGGATTCCACTTTTCGGGGTCCCTGATTGCCGGTGATGGTATAGGTGATAAAGATCCACTATCAGAATTGTCTTCTTGTTTTATTTTCTTGCGTTTTATTATCATATCAGGATCATCTGATTCTTTACGTTTATTCTGTGATGGGCTCTGCAACTGTTAGTAGAGTAGGTAAATACAACGAACTGAAGTAATTTAAATGTAGCAATTATATGATTACCCTCTTTCTTAGATATTTAGAGAATAACTAGAGCTAACACTGAACTTGTGAAGTAATAGAAGTATTCAAGAATTCGGTAATTATTCAAGAGTTGGGTAATACATTTTTCAACACACTTGCTCGTCGAGTGACATTACGCACTAGTGCTTTTAACTTTACATTACCGCACAGTTTTATGTCAGGTATAATCCCGGTTATGTTAAGTTTGTACCTCACTGCAAGTGATATGTGTGTCTATGAAGCATTCTTAATTTAAACGGGTTAAACAGTTTGACAGCGAATCGCTGTATAAATAAAACTTGCGCGCCCTATTTGTTAATGTTATCATTGTTTGATTGATTATTATTAATATATCTACATAAAAAAATACAAGTCTGTGTTTTTCCTCACAAGTGTATTGAAAAACGTCGTATGACACGCGTGTGCATTGATCATTACAATCTCGATAAATACCGCCTCGTCTGTAATCACCAACTTTGCACACATGTATCACAATATACTATTACAGAACTGAATAATATTTCCCTTACGTTTATTTTAGCAAATTTAGAGTCTGTGCTGTTACTAGACTCTGAATCGCTGTTTTCGTACGGCGAGGGCACAGGTCGCGGAGGCGTGGTGTATAGTAATCGAGTAGCATCTAGCATCGCACGGCAAACCGCACGTACCTAGACACAAACAAATACAAATCATTAGGTGTAGTCCACAAAATAGGTAATCTCTTTGATAGCAGAACGCTAAAATATATCAATAATATAAAAACGTAATCAAGCCGTCTTAAGCAATGCCGGGGCCCCGTTGGAAAGTAAAAAAGTGAATAGGTAACAAAAAATAATTTTCTGTTATGATTTTATTTATAACTATACTGATCTAGTGTCCGATTAACATTTTAATTAGAATGTTGAAGGTAATTCTTACTATCTACCGTAAATAGAAAAAACATTGTGTAGTGTAAGCTAATATATCGGCCATTCAGTCGGCGAATATATTGTACTATGTCAGTGTATACAATAAAGAATATTTCATTCATTCATTCATTCCGGGCCCCCTAGGCCCAGGCCACGTGTGCCCTTATGGTAAAGACGGAACTGAACGCAATTATTGGAACTTCACAAAGGGGGCGCATAGCATAATCACAGGCATAATGTACTGTTAGGCTCAATTTACATTGCCATGGAACGGAAGGGAAACGACTAAAGAGGGAGCGAAATAGAGGTTGCGCATCTTCCAGGGAATGCTCGCGCATTATCGAGAATTCCTCGCTTTTTGGCTCGTATTTAGTTTGTATGTTATTTAATTGATATAAAGTTCATAATGCTTTGTTGCAAAAATTCGCTTCCCTTCTGTTCCACGGCATTGTACCGCGCTAATGTAGATTTACCTGATCCTCACTGACTGATTCATCACCCAAGTTCAGCCTTATATTATTAACAGCAGGTACGAAGAATTTCTGAAACATTTTAACAGTAGTTAACATGAATAAACCATAAAGTATTTATGCTACAGTTATAAAATACAGCATAGCACCTATTCCATCATACTCTTCAGATATTTAAATATTACAAATTGTCATAATGTACACATACAGCAATAAAAACAAAGATTTTTGCATGCACTAACACTCATTAGATTAAAGTATCCATCCATCAAAGCACATTACATCGCCGATCAGTCATACATAGGATTGGTGGATTTTATTTTGCAATAACAATATTTATAATTTTTTATCACTTTTATACTTATAATTTATGGGTAATTTTTCATCTTGTGTTTTGTTTCTGTTGATAAGATGTGGGAATAATGTTTCAGCATGATAGAACAGATTTGGTATTGAAAATGTATCTTAATATGGGTATTCAAGTGTTTTTGTTTAAGTTTCTGTGGAAATAGTAAAAAGCAAATTATTGGGCAATATCATTGGACCATTCAGTACTTACTTCTAAATATTTCTTTATGACCTGATCAATTTCTCTTGTAACAGCAGATTGTATAGTCTGCCTTAACATATCAAGGGATTTGTTTGCACTGGCTCGAAATTCAGCAATTGGTCTGGAATGTGGCTGGACGGGCCCAGGCAGACTGAACCTTCTATGCATAGCTGCCAGTGTGTTTATTGCAATTTGCCTGGTTATTGGTTGCTTCTGTAATTAATATGTATAAAAGGAATTAATTTGTTAGATCTATATTAATTCAAATTGTAGTGAATATAACAAGTCTTCAATGAAAACAATTTACAGACATCCAAACAGGTGGTGACTTTAGTAGCTTTGAAACTCATAAGTGGGCACTTATGAACCATTTGTTCCTGCATGTGGAACCATTTCTTCAATGTAGGAGCCCTCATAATAAATCTAAACATAACTGAAAACAGCAGGGGCTAATTGCATATGATATGGTTTATGGATTGAATTTCAGAAATAAGACACATGCATAGTTTGCAAAGACGTTAAATTATGTAGTTTTAAAATCAACTAAAATATGGAATTATAAATTGTTTTGTTTACTGTTTCTATTGATTATGTCAAGGTTCTGTCCCTGACAATCTGGGATGGGCCGTGGCAGTGACTTACAAATATGTATTTATTTACCGTCTGCATGTTACTGGCGGAGCTTGTCCGCACATTCAGTGTCTTGACCGGTGCTTGGAAACTCCATGAACTAGACGAATTTTCACTAACAGGATTTTGTTGCGACGCTTCAACGTTATTCCAATTCTTTTGAACAACCATTGTTGATTCCACTCATTTACAATTCATACAAACTTACATAATATTGTCACACAAGTTTCATTCACAATTAGACAATTTTACTTAGTTTATTTCATAAAAATGATACACAAGATTATTTCGATTTGCCTAGGCACAAAGCAAACTCAACTAGAGGTGTGTAACTCAGCTCTGAACCAGCTCAATGAATCAGAATCAGATCACACGGGTTTGAGCAAATCTATATGATCTGTGGGTTTGAGCCGTTGAGCTACAGCTCAACAACAAAATGACTAGCTCACGGCTCAATCCAACTCCTATTGTATCTGCGACTCTCTCCATAGATTATTATTGTGATTCTAATCTACGAATTATTATTTCGTTCTAAAACATATAAATAATAATTAATTCAATAAATAAATATGTAACATATATAGATAATATAAAAAAAGACAAATAATTCCAACTCTGAAGTATGAAAAGAGCCGCTCGGCAGACTCGAACGAATCGCGGCAGCTCAGTCGGCTCAATTCGATGCGCGGTACGTAGTGAGCGTGTGCGCGCATCGTGGACTATAGGTACAAATTGAGCTGATCTGCGAGCTGAGTCATTGAACCACCTCACACACCTGAGCCATGAGCTGTGATGCAGCTCGCGTATTTTTGATGAGTTGACACACCTCTAAACTCAACAAAAGTGTTGCCAACTGCTATCCAAGAATCTTATAATCCCACCAAAAACATTTTTATGTAAAATGTTGCCAAGACACTCGCACATATGGCTCGCACTGTCAAAAAGTTATCAGATCTCATATGATCTCATGTAGAGCCAAGCTTATAACTCTACACGCCCTAACTTCACAAACTCTCAAAACCATAGTCATAATATGTGGCTTGGCCGTTTCGCTACCGTCACATGGGAGTAAGGTGAAAAATGTATTCACTGTTCATTACTTTTTTGTTAATCAATAGTTCTTGTAGTAGTGAAAAGGCCAAGCCACATATTTTGACGGTGCAGCGGTGTGTTTTTGAGGACTGCGAAAGTAATATTATAACTCGACACTGGCAGAAATAATTCCTATTTTGGGTTTGGTTGCCAAACTTAAAACTAAGAAGAAGAAGAAGAAGAGTCGCTGTTATCGCATTTGGTGGAGCAAAAAATAAACAACCAATGACCTTAGTGTTTATTATTTTCTTTGACCAAAGGCGATTAACATTTCAGAATGGCATAGTTAGTTCTTCTTTTCACCACCGGGCCAGATAAGTTTGTGGGACTATAAGCTGAGTACAGAATTGCCAGATAAATCCGATTTTTTCCACAGACTTTAAAACAGTGTCATACCTATTAAATATTCGGAACGCACGTGAACGCGCTCACTGCTGTAGATATTCAACGCAGAACAACTGAGATATTAATAAAAAAAACTGCATTAACAATGCGCTAGTACTCCTTATATCTTTTATAGTTGACTAGCAAACATAAATACCTATTCACTCTTTAGGGTTCCGTAGCAAAAGTACACCAAACGGGACCGTATTACTAAGCCTCCGCTGCCCGTCCGTCCGTCCGTTAGTCTGTCATCACTTTGCCTTATTTATGTGCAAAATTGCTGAAGTGGTGCAACATTCCATTCACGATTTTGAATTTAGCTGCCTTCCAAAACCTTTCCTTTCTTTTGAAATTTAAAACTGCAATATATTTCATTGTTAATGAACTGAACATTCGATAGTTTGCCCTTTTGGAGTTCGCATGGCAGCACTGTTCACCAAGTGTTCGTTCAGTCAGTCCAGTGATGTAGTGGTGAACGTTTTGGGGGGCAGAAGTGTTAAAAGGAGATTCCTTAGTGAAAGTTTTTTTTGGGATTTTCAAAACCTGCATTATAATTATCTCAAACAACACCAGGAATAAAATTACAGTATGTAGTGATTTCATTTTAAAGAATAAGTATAACCCACTAACTATATTTATTCTTTTATTAAATGATCACAAACATAACATGTAGGCGATTGACTTTATGTGTTACAAATTACTTGGAAACTATTATTAGGAATTTTAGAGGGATTTAAAAAAAAATGGGGAACAATTTATATAGCTGTTGGTAACCCTGGTTCTGTCAGGCAGGCAGACAGAATAAAGTGAGTGAGTTGTTTGAGTTTCATTCATTCTAGTTCAGATTTTTCTTTTCTATATAATTATTAATTTCTTTCAGTTTGCTTCGTCGAGTCGGATTAGGAAAGACGATTTCTTGTAATTTTATAATTGATTAACTCCTATCAATATATTGCAGCGATCGATCTTATAAAAGGTAAGCAAACTTGGATAGGATATTGATCGGTTTCATTCTGCCGAGATAAAATTTCTGTAATACATTTTTAATTTACTAACATGATTCTAGTCATTACCTTTTACGTTATAAGCTTCTTGAACTTTGTACTATGCCATACCATTAAACCTGCTTTCAAGGTTCTTATTTCTATGATTAAAATTATTTCATGTTTTAGAAATATCACCTAAATGATGTTGCTGGGCGGATATTTTTAGCTCGGGTGTACCGGTACACATACGTTCTACGTGTCAATTTGGCATTCATTTTAAATCAGTCCTTATATTATCATGTTTAGCACCACTTGTTTGGCATTCAATAATGTTAGCTGTTTAGTTTTCATTGTTAGGCCAATGTTATTTTCCAATATTTACATATCATAAGAATAAGCATAATAAAATTCAGATAGATAGATATTAAATTAAACCCGTTGAACATAGACAGAATTACTATTCACCAATGATAGTCTAATACTTGTTTACAATGCATAATAGCTGGGACAAAGAGACACTACAGTTTAGAAGGTTTATTTATTTTAAACATGCAGGTTCATATAACTTATTTAATTTATCATCTTATTCTTCTATAATAGTTTTAAATATTTTGGGAATTTTTACTTACTTTTCCCATAAAACACTATAAATAATATACTGCTTAAAATGGATGGCAAGATGAAATTTATTTATGTGACTATTTTAGATAGAGTTTTATTTTGGATAAAAAACCTGTCCTCCATACCATAGGCTATCTGCATGATGTATAATAATAAGAACATGCAAAAATCTATTACCCATATGCTTCAGCGCAGCTCACAAAATTGTGTGTCATGCGATGCTTACAATAAACCATTATGCTTGAATTCTTCGATCAGGTATTGTTGAATGTTGCATGAATGCAAGCATTCAAGATATATTCATAAACATTTCCAAATAGGGACCATTATAACAATATCTTGCCGGAGTCTTCTCAGTGTAGTAGGTATTTTATCTCACGTAATACGTTGTTATCAACTATTATGTTTCAGTTACGAAAATGTTGATAATGATTCGTAAAATAAGATATCAGAATCTTTGTTTTGCTTGTTAATATCCATATCAGTTATTTTATTATATACAGGGTGTTAGGTGAAACAATATAGATCTTTTGGGAGTTAATCAAGGGGGTTAAGTGGATCATTTTAAACCACATAATATGACATGATCACCCTTATTACTAAAGAAGGTTTAAGTCTAGTCTAGTAAAACCCAGGTTTAAATATATCTGTCACTTTCTAATATCATATAATAAATAGAGCTGTGGCTATCTTAAAACCTGGGTTTTACAAGACACAACTTAAATCTTCTTTCGTAATTGTATTTAAAAGAATCTGCTGCTGAATAGATGACTGAAATTATTTATAGGGTAACTTGATTAAATATGTTGCTTTATACTTAAACCTAAACCTTCTTTTGTAATAAGAGGGGATAAGTTTGGTAGTCATTAAGTTATTGTCAATTATGTCTTATGTTGGTTGCAAGTAACACGTAATTTTTTTCTGGTTATCATTGCTTACTCAGTGACTTTTGTGATGATAGTCTGTATTATTAAGATTGATTCATATCAAAGTTAAAATGTTTAAAGCACCAAATTGTGTTTTAGTGACTTCTAACTGCTCCAATGTTTGAGACATAAAAGACAGAATTGACAATTACTTAAAAACTATTGCACTTGTCTTAATGTCCTATGTACTTTAAAACAATACACATAGTACCCTTGATTGGCTCCCGTAACTTCGTCTTAACTTAGCTCTTAATTATCTTAATGATTGGCTTAATAACCACGGTCTATCTCTTTCGGTTCCGAACTGTAGTGCGGTGGTATTTTCGCGGAAAAGAAACATCCCTGCAATCGAACTCGCAGTCGGCAATGAGTCTATCTTAGTACAAGATAAAGTAAAGTTTTTAGGAGTCATCTTGGATTCAAAAATGACAGGACTACATCATCTCCAATTTTTAACTGATAAATGCGAGAAGGGTGTTAACGTCCACCGAGCTCTATCAGGGGTTCGATGGGGTTCTCACCCGTACAATCAGAAGTTGCTCTATAATGCCATTATTCGCAGTCATTTCGACTAATTCGACTATGGTTGTTTTATTATCGAACCATGCAATAATATCGCTCTTGCGAAACTGGATAGAATTCAGGCAAAATGTTTGCGCATAATTACAGGAGCTATGAAATCATCCCCAATGAATGCTCTTCAAGTAGAGTGCCTAGAGCCTCCACTTTTTCTTCGCAGACATTACCTATCTGACAGATTTACTTGTAATATAGTTCAAAATCCATCCCATATCCTATACAACAAACTTTTTACTCTATCCCGTCAAATTCCTGATTCTAGATACTGGACTCACAAAAGATCCCCCTCGTCTTATAAAAAGCTTCAATAAATTTTCCAATACTTCCAATCCTGTCTTTTGTATAGAGAAAGATCCTTTGTTCCTTTTTCATTTCGACTCACTCTTATTTCAGCCTCGCGTTATGTTAAGTTTTGGTATACAGAGAGATGAACCTGGTGCAAACCAGAATTTTAATAAAATTCTTGAAAAAGATTGGTCTGGTTGGCTTACCATATATACTGACGCATCGAAGTATTCAGAGAATGAAAATGTTGGAACGGCTGTCTGGATCCCAAAATACAAAATCATCCTAAATTTCAAATGTCCCCCTCAATCCTCTGTCTTCGCTGGTGAAGCTATTGCTCTCTTAGAAGCTATCACATATATAGAATCCCATAGACTTGATAAATCTATAATTTTCTCCAATTCACTTAGTTTATTACAAGACTTAGTTAAATTACCATTTCATGCTAAAGATAGATTCTATATTTCCCAAAAATATTCTTTTTAAATGCTTTTCGTTTGGCATTGATGTTGCAATGGCGTGGATTCCTGGACACTGTGGCATCAGTGGCAATGAAACTGCGGATAGTTGCGCAAAGCAGGCGGTTCGCCTGGGAGTTGAATGTCATAATAAATGCTTTACACGAGACTTGAGAAACTCCGCCAAACCAAACATGGTAAAGTCATGGAACTCCTTATGGCAGTCCTCTAGGACTGTAAAGGAGAAACACTATGGTTTTTTGCAAACTTCAAAACCTACTAAGCCCTGGTTTTTTAAATTTCGTCATTTTTCAAAATTAGTTACTTCCACCATCATTCGGCTTCGCTTGGGCCATGTATGTACTCCAGTGTTCTTGGCTAAAATTAGAGTTATGGACCACTCTTTATGTGAATGTGGACTCGATGAAGGCTCATTGGATCACATATTTTTTGACTGTCCATTAATATCCACTCCATTGTATGACTTACTTCCTTGTGATTTCCCCCGCCCTGTCAATGTTAATGTATTATTGTCCAGTGTGTATTCCCCTTTTGTCAAAATACTAACAAAGTTTCTTAGTACTAATAATATTCGTTTATAAACTGTAATAGAATCCTTGTTTTTACCCGACTGACCCGGAAGGAGGGTTATGTTTTTCGAGTGTATGTATGTATGTATGTCTATTTCTTTGTGCCGCTCTGCAGCCTAAACGGCTTGATGGATTTAAGCATATGAGGTGTCGTTAGATTCGTCTTGACTGGGGGAGTGTCATAGGGTATATTATTTTTATATAGCGCCTAAGAATAAAAAATAGGGGGGTATTAAAAATAAAAGTTTCGTTATTATAACAATATATGTATCAAATGAAAGCTTGTAAATAGACCATTCCGTATATGTATATATTGTAATACTTTTATGCTACCATTTTGACGTAAACTGCAAAAAACACATTTAATGCAATGACAGTAGGTACTGAGCCGTTACCATACGTAAATCACAGATTTGCGATGGTTGTTAGCGTTCCTTTACCGTACCGCTCATTTACTTACTAACACATACAACTCTTTCTGTATAAAACTAAAAAGTCTGAAATAAATTAAATTATTAAAAGAAACAAATAACCCGACTGCGTAAAACATAAATTAACTGAAAAGAGAAAAACAAGCTCTTAAATCTATAGAATTTTGAATATAACTTGAATTTTATAAGGTATTGCAGTCGGGGATAAACAAAAAAATACATACTTAGGTTATTGATTACCATGTTCTTTAACCATGAGATTGGCAAAATCATCGTTTACACGATGGAGCCATAAACAACAAATTGGAATTGGAATGTCCTATGTACTTTAAAACAATACACATAGTACCCTTGATTGGCTCCCGTAAATATCTACATCATTTCATGAACACTCTGTATAGTAGGTACAATCAAATCAGGGTCAGAAATCTTATATCAAAGTTGATATTATATAAAAGTACTAGTAGTAAGTTGCTTCTATTCATGCTTATATTATTTTAATTATTATCATATTGTTTACAATAAATGATAAATTTGAGTAAGTTATGTTGATATATTGGCACGCACATTATGCCAAAAGATAACAAAATATTTCAGTATTGTTACTAATACTTATGCTACTTAACACGAAATTAGTAGGTATAATTTCATACTTTTGTGGTGGCTCACAAGCATACCGCCTTAGGATAAGTGGTTCCCTTAACCTATGGTCGCTTGCAAGACCAGTTACATGTCATGATGTTGAAGGACGTGTTCTGGAAGTGTGAAGCTACAGCAACTGGGGTTTTATTAGCGGTGAACCCGCAGGCTTGTGTCTTAGTAGGGTTGAAATAAATTAACTAGGTTTAATAGGAGACACTAGTTAGTGTACTCTTGATTTCAGACAAGTCATTCGTGGCTTTCCTCCACCATTGAACGATATTTGCATGGCCCGTGTAATTTGCGTCCGTGAGACTTTATAACATTGATACGTAGCAGGAACATCTTAGCAACTACCGTTTACTTGTTACCTATGTTATGTTTCAGTTTAATTTATCTTATATTTTAGTGTGTTAATTGAGTATTTCTTTATTTTAGATTAATCAAGATGTCGAAAATAAAGGCTGGACCCGTTGTTGATGTCTTGGGTGATGAAATGACCAGAATCATCTGGGATGTCATAAAGGAAAAGCTTATTCTGCCGTTTTTGGATATTGAATTACATGTCTATGATCTTGGAATGGAAAATCGCGATAAGACAAACGATCAGGTTACCATTGACGCTGCTGAAGCTATTAAGAAGTACAATGTCGGTATCAAATGCGCCACCATCACCCCTGATGAAAAACGTGTGGAAGAATTCAATCTAAAGCAAATGTGGAAGAGCCCCAATGGCACTATCCGTAATATCCTCGGAGGCACAGTCTTTAGAGAACCTATTATTTGCCAGAACATACCTCGTTTGGTAACCGCTTGGGACAAACCCATGATTATAGGTCGTCACGCCCATGCTGATCAATACAAGGCGACTGATTTTGTTGTGCCAGGAGCAGGAAAGCTTGAACTTGTATTTACTCCTGCTAATGGAGAAACAGTCAAATACTTAGTCAATGACTATGCAGGCGCAGGAGTCGCCCTCGCTATGTACAACACTGATGCCTCCATCATTGACTTTGCCCATTCTTCATTCAAGTATGCTCTTGATAGGAAATACCCTCTTTACTTGAGCACCAAGAACACCATTCTCAAGAAATATGACGGTCGTTTTAAGGATATTTTCCAGGATATTTACGATCGGGAATACAAGTCTCAATTTGAAGCTGCTGGTATCTGGTATGAGCACAGGCTGATTGATGATATGGTTGCTTATGCCATGAAATCTGAGGGAGGATTTGTATGGGCGTGTAAAAACTATGATGGAGATGTCCAGTCAGACTCTGTAGCCCAAGGTTTTGGATCCTTGGGTCTCATGACATCTGTTCTTGTGTGTCCTGATGGCAAAACTGTGGAGGCAGAAGCGGCTCATGGTACAGTTACTAGGCATTTCCGTTTCTATCAACAAGGAAAGGAGACATCTACTAACCCAATCGCTTCCATCTTTGCATGGACCAGAGGTCTATTGCATCGTGCCAAATTGGACAGCAATAATGAACTCAAGCACTTTGCTGAAACTCTCGAGAAGGTTTGCATTGATACCATTCAGTCTGGTGTAATGACCAAGGACCTTGCCATTTGCATCAAGGGTATGAATAATGTTCAACGATCGGATTATTATGAGACATTTGCGTTCTTAGATAAACTAGCTGAAAACTTAAAAATAAGCTTGGGAAAATGACTACCAATTGAAAGGAAAAAGAGTTGCCTTTAATTTAAGTAATTATTTATCAATTTTATTTAATCAGTTATTATCTCGGTCACACAATGGGAATTAAGGGTATTTTTTGTAAGCATTTATTTATTATGGTAATTGATTTACTTTATTTATTAATCCAATAAATGTATTTTTTTAATGTGTTTCGATGGTTGTGTTACTTATTTGGGAATTTAAAGCGACATGACCTTTGCATCTACCTATTAATTTGTACTGACCTATTGTAACTTTAAAGTACATTATTCATAGCTACAAACTAGTCACTATAGTTTTCTTGAAATGTTTGCTTTTATACTACCTACATTTAATAGAATATTGAATTATTTAAACACCTTTGCTATATAGCTATAGGTAGAACACTACGGATAAAGGTCAAGATCCCAGGGCCGCCAGACCTTCCATATTTTCTCTTGGACAAAATGTGTAGAATTGAGTAGTTAGTCATCATCCTCCTTTCACTAATGAGGGTGGTGAAAGGGAATGGGTGCCCACTGCAGATCGGTGGAGGTAGGCTAGCGGTCAACCTACTGTTGGAATTTTTCAAGCCGCCTAAGAGGCATCCAACTAGCTTATCGACTCACAATTAAGTGATAACCGGGACCAACGGCTTCCCATTAGGTACCGGTAAAAAAGATGTAGACCTGTGACTAGGGATACCAATCTCAGGATTTGTCCTGAAATTTAACGATTGCGGCCGGATTTTGGAAATGTCAGGATTTATAATCAAATAAGTACACAAATAAAATCAGATTTTTTTAATTATACAGTTACGGTGCATGGGAATGGTGGATGACCAAAATCAGTGCGCGTGGCGTGAGTTGACCTTCAGTGCACAAAACTAGAAATAGTGTATTTTTCACAGAGTTTACGTTTGTAACCTGTGGTTTGTAACAAGATCAAAGGATCTGATAACCCTACCTGTGACAAACAGATAGATGGGCGAAGACAGGCTTAGTAATGGTTCAGTTACCTTGGACATCTTTTCAATAAGTAACTCTCAAAACAGAATTACTCACGAATGTAAAAGTATATTTATAATAACAAAATAATTTTGTAGCCTTGTAACTCACCTTTGCTATGAAATTATTAGTAGGCACTAATAAAATTGTTACCTTCTACATGCCTTCTTCTTACATGGCAACCACTACCTAATGATATATTAAAATTTGGAATAGTTTAAAATATTGCTTACCCAACAAATGAAAAATAATATAAAATATTTAGCCCTATTGCTATTGCCCAATCATCCCATGGTGGTTCAATAATGTCAGTACACACTAAAGTGTATTGCGGTTTAACAGTTTCTTTTATTTTTAGTTTATAACTATCTATCTACCTGAAGCCTAAAACCCTACCTAATAATATCTTTTTCTCCTCTCCGGGCGGAAAGCGTCAACTTTTGTCCCGCTGCGCTAAACGTAAATGCCGCTTTCCGCCTCCGTTGAGGAGCAATATAGTATACATAGTATACGTAGGAATTGTTGGCCGAGGCGAATTACTTTCCTGCCCTAGGTGAGTAATATACTATTTTTTATCTGCACAACAAATGAACTCGCGTATTGTTTTGGTTGAAATGTCCCAGGATATTTATTTATTTATAGATTTTTTGGAAAAGTACCCACCCTATGCTAGCTGCCCGAGCTTCCTCTACCATAAAATTAAGTAGTCATATAAAAGTTTATTTATATATATAACTAGCAGACCCCCGCGGTTTCACTCGCGTACGGTGAATTTTTTGCCCGGAAAACTAATTATTTTTAAAAATAAAAGTACCTAAGTTACTCCCTTGTTACTCCTTATAACATCAGCTATGAACCGTAACAGACAAAGATGTTTAAAAAGTCAACAATGCAATACTCTTTAACATTGGAATGTCAAATATAAAAGAATATTTTAAATCAAAAGCAATAAGGACAAGGGCGGATCCAGCCTTCAGGTCAGAGGGGTCACACACTAATATCCAGCTTGGATGGGTTTCAAAATACATAATACTATTGCTGTTACCCGCAGATTCACACGAAAATAGAGTAGGTACATTTGTAAAAAAATTCAAAATCGGTCCATTAGTTCTAGTGATCACGTCCTACGGAAAAGAGGGGCTGCGCAGCGCGAAAAAATCATACTTAAAACCATGTCAATCACATTTTCATCACTCATGTGACCACAGAACCTATTGACAAAACAATCAAGGGTGTGATGCGTGCGAGTGATTTAGATTTTTAATTCATGTTGACCTAGACGGCTGAGGCCCAGGGGGGGGTCCCGACTAAGGTGTAGAGTTTGTGAAGTTAGGGCGTGTAGAGTTATAAGCTTGGCTCTACATGAGATCTGATAACTTTTTGAAAGTGCAAGCCATATGTCTTGGCAACATTGTACATAAAAATGTTTTTGGTAGGATATTGCTTACCCACCCTTATTGCAAATGACAAAATATTATACCTATTTTTTGTTTTTGCTTAGGGGCCAAAATTTCAAACAAATTCACCCTTAAATGTTGAATTTCCAAAAACCCCTTCTAAGTGCTCACCTAAATTATGAATAAAACCAGCCAAAAGTCTGAGTCTGACTCACGCACCGAGGGATTCGAACATGGTTGGTGCGAATATCAGCATCAGCTGATAATCAGCATTAATTTCAATATCAGCATCCGCATCAGTATCAGCAATAATCGATGCTGATTTTATTGCTGATATTCAGGTCGTGTCATGCATGACCGTTGAAGGCAGGGATTATCGCTTAGCTTAATAATATTTTAGTTCTATATGTTACGTAATGGTAGGTACTTTACCTAAGATTGGTTGTTATCGAGTCATATAATTATTATAACTTACCTTATAATTAAAATGCATAATAAAATTATAACTCTGACTAACAATTTCATAGTTGGATATACCTACAGGATGTCCCAAGACATAACCCCTTATTCATAATAAAGTTATCAACCGTTGAATAGCTAAAATTCTGTAGTCTTTATCTGACAGGTGTCATTTGGTGATCGAAAGAGTGAGACGATTACACTGATTTAGTTAAAAAGCGATTATGAGTAAGGGGCTTAGTATCAATCGGAAGGCCAGAGGTAGAGCACTCTAAGAGCTAGAGCCGAATCACCCCCATAGAGTGTACCTATCATGTACCTATCCATTACAAACAAACAGAAAACATATAATCCTTTCTCATTAAAAATATTAGTTTATATTTAGATAAGAGACGAATAGATAAAAAATACCAACTTATAGGTAATTGTCAAATATCATGGCGATTAGCCGCGGCATCTGAAGCTGAAACTGAAACTACATATAAAAGAAGATTTTAAAATATGTGTTAGCAAATGACACCCGTCTACATCATATCACATCCCGACAATACCAAAAATTATTATAAATGTATTCGATTAGATTATTTAGCTAAAGTCTTATAATTATTTAATTATTTAGTAATGATTTTAATAGTTTTTTGGGTTTTTAATAGATTTTATTAATTATTTAATCGTTGCTAATTTGGCGCCAACGGCAGTGATGCCAAATTAGCAACGATTTATTTAATTGAGATTATTTTTCATCATTTGAAACTGGCTTTTTATAATAATTATTTAACGTATTTACGTATTGCTTCAATAAATAAATTACTTGCGTAATATTCCGGAAGTTCATTTGTATTCCTTCATTTTGTTAACCGGAAGTAACATTCTAGAGTTTGTGATTTATTTTATTGTTGTCTTTTAAAAATTGTTAATGGTACCAGTATTTATATACTCTGAGATGGTACTGAGTGATATAAAACCAAGAGTAATGTGCTAAGAAGGGACACTATCATTAAGACAATTATTATAGCGGAAGCTCTGCTCGAATTACATTTGAAATACCAAATATGCATTTCATTTATAAAGCTATCTCCACATACCGTCACATATGTTATTTTTCTCGCGTTATAAAAGGTGTTTCGGAATAATGAATGTTGAAATAAGTTGCATTGTTTCTAAAGTGCTATATGCGTTTGCTATGACAACCAAACCTGACTTCAAACAATAGCTACTATAATAGATTATATTGTCCCAGGATATTATTTATTATCATAGGTAGTAGAAATAATTTCATCTATGATTACGATCACGGAACAGAAAAAACAAGATATAGGTAGTTTTCATTTTTCTATTTCAACGATAAGAGGTAACTACGAGTCCCTACGTGGCTTGTCAACAAATAACTTTTCTTAGTGAATTACCGGAGGCGGTTGGCGCGGTTTCCCCTACAAGATCGTCCCTCCCGCGACTCCCGCCAGTCCTCCCTCATGTGGAGTGGGCCATTCAGAGACGGTTCGCGAAGCTCTCACGGTGCTTTGCCTGCTTCAGTTTGGCGGGTTTCGCGTCACTCAACAGCCGTGCGCGTTGTGGTCAGCGATTTCAACTCTTGGCGGGAATTCGAAGCTTCGCGGACGCGCAACTATAATCTCGCTAAACAGTATACAGCCTTTTTTTAACCAGTTTATGTGCAAACCGTGAGCAATGTCAATAAAATCGGCGCCCATGATGCCTTTATGGTGGTTCGTCGTAACAAATGTTATGGTAAGATATTTTCTATAACTATACTATCGAATGTTTCTACTTATCTCATCGTCATTTTATTTGAATAGATATTTTGTTTAATTTTTTTTTTTTAATTTACCAAATTTTAACGAAAGTAGGTTCTATTTCCCTCACATTCAATATCAAAACGCTTCTACTAACAATTAATATATTTTCAGCCATAGCATTCCGTTAGACTCATAAAAGCGCGTATAAATCTACATAAAGCTACTAAGGCGAAGTTAATTAGGTTTATTATCATTTCAATTCACTTAATAGGTTACTAACATCTAGTAGGTAAGTAGGAACTTAATCACGTACCTACTTCTTACACGCTATTTCAAACTGAACAACAGAACGTTATTAAAAAAAACTACATTAATTAAAACACTGCAGTTTTACCTATAGAAATCTTACCTAGCAATATCATCAATCAAAAATAAAAACTGCTATATTTACCGATGTTGTTGCAAAGTCAAATGTTAAGATCAATGAAGAATAAGATTAAGCGCTTAAAAAATTAAAAGCTCGCGTCGAGTGACAAAGATTAGCATATTATTTTTTATGTCTTATTTTATTTACATTGATTAACATAATCGCCCACGCTATTTTTATGATTAACACCTACCAACAAGTTGAAAGCATTTAGTCCCATTAACATACGATAAGAATCGTTTGCGTTCACTAACTGTAACCGTTGCATCATCAACATGATGCATAGAGTGGACCCGAATCGATCTCCGCCCAGAAGCGCACAATTCGATTGCCGTAACGATGAACTTGCGTTGCGGAACTTGCGGATCGAAATACCATACATATCGAAGGGCGGAGTCAGATGCATGCGCCGATCGAGTACCGCTAGCTTACCATATCAATTACTAGTGCCGCTCGGGTGCACCCAATTACTAGCTCTGGTTCACATGATTCCTATTCATTGGATCCAGAGATAGCATAGGTGTAGATTAGAAAAACCGGAGATTTTATGAGAAATTGACTGCAAGAGTTACGTTTTTGCTAGATTGGCCAAGAATCAATGATACGTCGATACAAAGATCGTCTTATCAAAATCTTATCGTCTCACCATCTGTTCTAATTATTTATATTTAAGTACAAAACTTAATAATCATGTTGATTAGACAAATCAGATAAAAAGAAAAGCTAATCGTTATGATTTATTAATTATTTCTCTACGTAAGTAATTTTAACTTATTCTACTAAGAAGAAGTTGTTTAAAAACTGCTAGTATTACCTATTATAGTTCGCTGTAAAGTTTTATAATGCGAGAAATATATATGAGAACTCCTAACAACCTAACATTATGTACTTATAACTTAGGTAATAAACGCACTCACATGTAATTTAAACCAAAGTCTAACGAATTTCTTAATCAGTATCTACTCACACTAGCACATTGAGCACATTGATATTATATACGTACCTCCTACCTACTTCTAAATTTTGAGTCATATAATGTAGAAAATATTAATATTTTAGATTTATAAATAAAATATTGGGTTCCTAGCATAGGGATCATATCGACGAACGGTCGTTATTCTGTCACAGCTTGTCTCAAAAAGAACATTTCCACAAGTCCTTTCCTTCCGTGTACAAGTCCATATTAGACCAGCAAATTTTACGAATTCGTCCTCCCTCCCACCTCAAGTAATATTATAAGTCAATGATTCTAGTATATTTTTCCTTCTTTTCTTATATGTCTGCAGCATATGAAACCATCCAAAAATAGATTAAACAATAATTTAAATGTAGTACAGTAAGCAAGTAAAGTAAATAAAGTAAGTACATCCTCCAGTTATCCTGCATAACACAGCACTGCAAATAAACATGAATGAATGAAAAAATCCATAAAGCTATACCTACACAGGCCGTCAACAGAGAAAATTACCTATCTATGCTATTTCTTGCTGAACTAAGGTAGTAATGGGTATTAAGAGGCAGTGTGTACCACAGACTCCCCTGCTGTGATTCACGGAATTTTGATTAAAGTTACATAACGACAGCCGTATGAAACACGCTCGGAGCACCTCGGAGGCTGATCTACTGCGCCGCGCGTGGGAATCGTCTCCAACCATGCAATTAGGGAACGCCGGGAGCGGAGGGTACTCAATTACCGCGCGCACTGTTTTTATTGCGAATCTCCTTGTCGATGCAATGAAACCTCAGCCGAAAACATCTACCTATAACTATCGGGTATATACTTTATCGCGCCATTCTGAGTTACGGCTATCAGTTTACGAGCTAATATTGAGTTGCCTGTTGGTTCAAAGCTCCAATTTAATTCTGTGTTTTACGCAGTTTAAAATAATTTAGTACTTTACGGTACCTAATTACGTGTGTTGTGGAGTGGGTGAAAAGAAACTATATACTTCGGCACTCAAAAGAATCGAAGTAGACGAATAAGAGGCTACTTGGACTTTTTATAGAACAATTAGATGCACTTCGTACCTTCAAGCTACTCACGCGTAACAAAGCAGATTATTTAACTGAAAGCAAAACTCGATGATCGGGCTCGCGTAAAACGTAAGCGAGAAAGTGTTTTGCAAGAGGAAATAATTAATGAAAATATCATGTCACATGTGCCATGCCGCGTCTTCAAGTCAACGACCTTAATCCAATTACGTTGCATAATAGAAGTTTTTTTTTACAATTTTATAAATTGGTTTTTTCAAGCGATAGCCAATTTACGATAACTATACTATAGATAGTGTCAGAGCCTGTTAGATCGTGTTTGATATGCGACCGATATAGGCTGACATTCATAAACATTTATCTACGAAGTAAGCATTACTTTTAACTTCTGCGTGATTGAACTCTTTATTTTTTATGACAATCGGAACGCGAAGTTGTTGAGCGTGAACTCAATCTGATTGCTATAGATTATTCAAAATATTTATCAGCATCAATTTTAACTGATCAAGCAAAAAACTTGCAAAAAATCCTGTCATTATTCGTCAACTGTTTAGGTGAGATGTGGATACCTGCATGAGTAGACTGTTTGAATCACATTTATGCAGGTGATTATTTATCAAATGATATTTTATTTTTTGTTAGTCCACTAAAAAGTCCTTAATACTTATCAACAGTCCACATTGTAGACTAACAATTTATAGATGTGAGTAGAAAAGTTCCAATCTTCGATGAACTCTTGAGAGCTTAGTCCAAGTTCTTGCAAGAAACGCCCTTATACGCCCGCCCGACCATTTCTTATAATGAAATCTGGCCAATAATTAGGACGAGAAAACAACCGAAATAAATACCAAAAAATAAAATTGAATAAGGAAGGGAATTTTAACGGGGAGTACCTGTAACTCTGAAGAGTGGATCCTGCCCGAGAATATCATTACATGTAAATATAAAGCGCATATTGCATTAACGTCGCCGACTTTTTCCCGATAACCCTGAGCCAAAAGAAAAGATTATTAACTTTATTTATGAGCATCAATCATTGAGATGATTGTATGTACACACGGCTACAGATCAAGCTATACATTTCCAGTATAGGCTGAGCTCTCATTCTAAGGAAATCCTATACAATGCGAGATCAGCTTATACTGGAAATGTATAGCTTGATGTGTAGCCGTGTGTACGTGTAGCCTAACGTTTTTGTCGTAAGTACAGGTTCATAACTCATACATTTTCCGATGCAATTTTGGCACGCAAACAATAATGATGAAAAATACCAAGAACTGATTTCGTTGAATTTTTATGCAGTTTATCGCTTTAAATTCCCATATGACGATACCAGCAGACGAAATCACTTGGGTAATTTTGAGTATTCTCATTTCCGTTAGG
Organism: Polyploca ridens; assembly: GCA_951394255.1. Classification (NCBI taxonomy): domain Eukaryota; kingdom Metazoa; phylum Arthropoda; class Insecta; order Lepidoptera; family Drepanidae; genus Polyploca; species Polyploca ridens. The sequence goes on from OX596247.1 coordinate 6,755,718, forward strand.
ATACCACCGAATGATAGAAATGAGAGGACGAGCCGGAGTTAACTGCGTCTACAAATAATTGACTATCTAGTTACGCCCGGAGCGTCAGCGAACATCTGGGAAAGCTCCGTTCCCTAGGATTAGCTAAAGGTGTCCCTGTCCACGTTCCCACTTATAAGAGAGACGAATGCACAGGCTAAGTAGACAGCGACCTACGGCGGTAATATGAACAGGTTGGGAATACTGATCATAAGGCATAACATTTTGCATCATTATAATCTCGACAGCAAAGTAGTGAAATATGCTTCTGGCATCTGTTTCCTGACTCCTACAATACCAGTAGGGACTAGGGACATTCAAAGCCAGAATGAAAAGATTCTTCTGGGCAAGCGTGTTCGTCATCGTCCTCTATGTCCGCCCAAGCAGTGGCCAAAGGTTTGTGCAATTCGTACAAATATTACCTCGCCACAACAATGGAGTTATAGCAGTCCATATTTTCTCATTATTTTCATATCAAGATATTTAGTAAAATCACTTTAACGTGTTGTTATTTTTGTTGGAAAATAAAATACTTCATTAAAATTACTTACAGAGATTTTTTGTATAAAAAAATCGAAGATAACACTAACAGACAACAGTCTGTTCTTCCTTAAGTTAGTAACAGTTAAAAATCGAGTACATATTTAAAAGTACAATGTACTAATTAAAAATTCAATTCATTGACAAAAAAACACCTAATGCACGCATATATACAGAAAATTTCTTCAAGCTATAATGAATACCTATTGTTAAGAGGTTAACTCAATCTTATTTATCTTACTGCTATTCGTAGGTATTCTGTTGTCCTTTATTTTTTTTTCTTGATTTGTAAATTTTATTCCTCCCTGGTACACCTAGGTAGGTTTTTGCAAAAATGCCCTTACCAGGGATGAAATCCAATAGGTGCATTCTAGCATGCATGGTGAATGGACATTGCATGGTCAGTGCAGCGAAGGTACCGTTGCGTGAGTCGTAGGTACCGTCTCCGTCAATGGCCAGGTCGCTGTGCCTACGACCCTATATGCCCTATCGATCCATATAAGCGCAGTAAAGCCTCCAGACATTGAAAACCTGCTTTTATAAACGTCCGCGTGAACTTAATATAATCCCAACCTACTTATGTAGAAAGTACATGGACATAAAGTATTTGATTCATACTTTATAGTGGCAGTAAAAATACGAATTTGCATTACTAAAACGTCTTGGCCAGTTAAGTGTGCTAAAATTCACTTTTATAAGTATGTCGGTTCGTCTTAAACATCTTTTCGTTACACAAATAAAATGTACTGTTTAATAAATTCTAGTGCATATACACAACTCTTAAAAGTATAATGCTAATTAACAGTTAACAATCATCCTACATCATAAATAAAACACTTAATTCAAACACTTTTTTGTGGTCAGTGTTTAATTAAATTAACTAACCATTAACGCTGTTGACAGCCGCTGTCATGACAGGCGCGCAAAAAGTTGTCGTGCGGTCGCGACCGATATCCGACTACCCGCGAGCGAGCTACACCATCGGATCTACCGACATGATACACGACCTACTCACCTCCATTAATCATAACGCTAATCAGGATTGCTGTAATTAAATTAACACAGTTATACCCTACAAAAGAACAAACATGGAAAAAACAAGGTAACCTGCCAAGGATTTCTACAACACCGTTATTGTTATGGATCAACAAAATTTGCACTCTCATGACTGGAGTGAATTACGGACAGACTCTCAGTTGTCGGTGTAAAGAAATACTTAAACTCGTTTTATCATGATCATGAAAAGTGTATGTAAGCACGACAGGGGTCCCTAAGATATCGTTTCTGCTGCAAAGTTATTCAGCTTAAGTGCGTACAAGCGTATGAAGGTGAAAAATTTATTTTATATTCATATACTAGAAATATGGTATGGAAATTGCTTTTGATAAAACATCAAAATCATTTCTTACGTAGGTATGTAAACATGATAAGATATCTGCTTTTCCAAGTTTATTAAGTGAAAACAACATCAAACTTTAAAAGGGTCGAAAGCTAAACGAGGTTTTTGCTAAAAGATACTGTCATTGGTAGATAAAGACACTCACAAACACGCTCCTAGTCGAATATTATTAAACTACCCTTGATCATAATAACGTATTTTTGGATCAAAAGAAACGCGAAATTCAAACCTTTTAAAAATAGTTCACTCTCCCATCTCTGTCGGTCATCCCAACTTGCGATTTCTACGCTGTGACATCACACAACTCAATTGTGTCTCATTTCCAGAAATCAATGTTGTTTTCGAACCGCGGTGGGCAGTGCGTGTCCCTACCGAGGGTGGGACACCCCCGCTCTATAAATCACTGTCTGAATTACTGCGTTTCTATAATATTTGTAATCCGACGGTCGGACATGCGGTCTCGTAACACAATTGATACACCCTTCCCAGAAATTAATTGTAACTAGTAAATTTGTCATCGCTTATATTCTGTTTGAAGTGGGAATGGTTTGGTTAAATAATTATTCTAGTTTCAAAGTAAGTTGCATGAAAGCCTTAGTATGGTAAAGTTAGGTACTTATTATATCTACATATACTTAAATAAATTGATGTGCACGTAGTGGTTGGGATGCTATTTCTTGAAAAGCTCTTCGAAGCAAAACCGCAGTTTCAAATTTCATTTCGTTCAATGTTCTTTGAAGATTGGGTTTCCTAATTCTCAAAGACAAAAGCCTGTTTTGCAACTCTCTACCAAGTTTCAAGAAACTTTTTATGCACTGAGTACTATTAGCATACACAAAAAAGATGATTCTGTAGAATTATAGAAACAAAACGAGGCCAACAATGCAATAAAAAGGCTAAATACCTCCTCTTGAGTAGGTACAGTAATACAAAATTAAAGAAAACTCAGTATTATAGAATAATTTTAGACCTACGCTGATACACATATATTTTAAGAAACAAAACTGCTGCAATCAACAAATTTATACCACAGTGCCACATAGTAGAGGACGTTTCTGATATACAGGCATTAGCACTAATACCCAATTATAGACTCTCATCGAATCGGGAGCGTAGATCGGGGAAAGAGATTAGGTTCTCCACCGCAATAATCAGGGGCATTCGGGGTGGGAGCACACGATACTCAAACGATTTTTATCAAAGAATTGCATTGTATGAATGTTAATTATAACCTGGTTTTAAAAATTAATTGCGTTTACGGAACACGCGATGTGTAAGAAAAGCGGTCAACCTCTTGTTAAGTTATTATACGCCTCATTGATCCGCTAGATTAGCGCGATGAATGAGTTCTATAACTTAATTAAATATTTGACGGGCCAGTTGGCGCAGTTGGTTAAGGTTCACCTTACGCGCCGCAGGTCGTGGGTTCGATTCCCACACAGGACATGCATTTGTGTGCATGAACATGTCTGTATGTCCTGAGTCTGGGTGTAATTATGTATATTAAGTATGTATTTACAAACAAAAAGTAGTATATGTATTATTATCAGTTATCTGGTTTCCATAGTACAAGCTCTGCTTAGTTTGGGATCAGATGGCCGTGTGTGAGGAATGTCCAAGGATATTTATTTATTTATTTATTTATACCTACACGATTAACCATGTAAAATCAATTGTCATATTTTATATCAGTAGGCTCTTGCAACTATTCCTCGCATTTTAATGATTGTTGTTATCATTTTTGCTAATTACTTCTAACATTGAGGACTGACTATATTGTGATTATCTTCGAATAGGACCCATAAGGAACCTAACAATACTGTTTTTTTGAAAACAAAAAACAGATGCTATTAAAATTGAAATTATATTGGAACGTAACCATGATATACCTGCTGCTTATCAATACAGGGTGCCCTTTCATAAGACTTTTATGCAAACTTTTCTATTTTGCGATGTTTAAAATGAAATAAGTTGATCCGAAGTACGCGTGGGACTATCGAGTCTAGACGGTGCCCGCGAGGGTGCGTGCCCGGGGGAGATACCAATATTGAAACCAATAAAGTCAAATTCAATCTACTTCACAAATACGCAACAACATCATAGAATATTATGACGTATTTCATCTAGAACCGCCATAGGTAAGTACTTAATCTGACACAAAGAAAAAATGTTTTAAAGTAAAATATTAATGGATCCGAAATGAAATATCCTTAAAAAAAAATAAACACAATCTTTATTGACTTCTAATTAATTTAACTGATTACATGAAATTAACAATCTACCAATTAAACATAAAAATACCGAACAAATCAAACTTACAAACTAAAATTCACTCACTGATCGCACCGACAGTCTGTCCAGCAGGGCTTCCGCTCGCAACCGAGTTCAAGCAAGAAGTAAGTCTCGCTCAGTGTTGCACCGCTATTTATAGAAAAATTTGCCCCTACTATTTAATTAATCCGGGAGACCTAACACGGCCTCTCCTGACTAAGCGTCGCCCTCGACCGCGTCTTGGATATCAGGCAGAGCGTTGAGTGTTGCAGTTTCTTCAAACGTTGCTGACTGGGAAGCTCCAGCCTCCTCTGTACAAGGCGGGAGTTGCTCAACAGTTTCTCGTGTGGCTGCGGTGTCTGCATCGGTATCGTCATCAGACTCTGCGGATCACACAATTGCATTATCTTCGAGATATACACAAAATATGCCTATATCTGACATTCATCACTCTTACAAGGCCCTCAATCAAAAATCATCTCACATTCTAGTTATATATGCCTATCGTTACATGGGAAGTTAAGACACATTCTTTTGTTCTTAAAATTCCATGAAGATTGATTAACTTGCATTCATCGTCAGTCTTAAGTTCCTTCATACAATCGTCACTAGCATACAGCAAATTGTAGGGCAATCGTCTATTGCCGGTAGGATCGTCCCACAGTCCGTCCCCTATATGTCACAGGTATCCCTCAGTATGCCTCCCTCGAGGTGTCCCGCAGTCCACCTCGAGTCTATTCATGACATTCACGCGTGTGTGTGTAGAGCGTCCCGCGGTCCGCTGCCGATAGGATCGTCCCGCAGTTCGTCCTCTACGTGTCATGAAGGCACCCCGCAGTTTGCCCCCCGATAATGTCATGAATCTTGGACTTACGCTCAAAGAATGCAGCGCAGGTCTCTGGACACCACTCGCCACGCCAAGGCACCATGTACTGGGCTGCGGCTTGCGTCACCTTCCCATAGGAGCCACTCAACAGTCGCAGCTCATAGCGTCCACTGGGCAGCGTACGTACGACCCTGTAAGGGCCTCGCATGCCCGGGTCGAGCTTGCCTGTCGCCTGCGAAAACTTTATTACAAACACAAGATCATCAATGTTAAATTTACGAGGGGAACGTCTGCTTTGGTTGGCATACGTATCCTGGTGAGCCTGGTTCCGCCGCAACAACTCGGCAGCACGACTTCGATGTAATTCACGTTGTGCTTCCCGATTCGGCTGGGCACTCTCAAGAGCGACATCGCGGACCAGTGATCGAATCACAGGAGTGCACGCGTCGATTCCAATGAGAAGATTTAATGGAGAGGCATTTGTAGTTTTTTGCTTCGTGACGTTGAGTGTCAATTGTAGCTTCCACAGCGTATCCGCCCAAGCGGCCTCTCTGTGGTTAACTTCAATGCGAATCATGTTGAGTAAGGTTCGAGCGTATCTTTCCACTTGTCCGTTTGCATGGTGCATTTCCGGAGTGATGTAGTGGATCGAGGCCCCCATGTCTGCCACAAATTTTGTGAATTTTGACGATTCAAACATACGGCCTTTGTCTGTTACTACTAACTTGGGTGTACCAAAAAGGGAAATTGCGTTTGTGAACACTCGTAACAGTTCGTTTACATCTTGTCTGTATATGGGATACATTAAAACATATTTCGTGAATGCATCTACCATCAGTAGTACAAACTTGTAACCACATGACTCGGGAAGGGGCCCTAGGACATCGATGTGTAGTGTGGAGAACGGTGTTTCGGGTTTTTCCCAAGAAGTTATATTTTGAAGAGGGGCCCTAGGTACCCGTTTCTTAGATATACAGACCACACAGTGGTCTATGTATTTTTTGATAAACTGCCTAATGCTCGGGAACCAAAAGTGTTTAAGTATTAAGTCTAAAGTCTTATCATATCCGACATGACTGTGTTCATCATGAAAAACACGCAACAAACTCAGCCGGTGACCTTTGGGTATAAAACAAAGGAGTTTGGGGTTCTCACCTACAGGTGTGTACCGATAGTATAAGAGATCGTTTTGGTAAACATAACGTGTTGAGTCTAGATGACCCTCGTTAAGCTGTGTGATGAGAGTCCGAGTCTCATTGTCAGCCTCCTGAGCTATTTGGGCCCAGTTGCGTGGTTTAGTTATATTGAACACTTCAGTTATCGGATTTCGACTGAGATAGTCCGCGTGTGACATCATGACGCCCTTTCTATACTCTATCTCGAACACAAAATCTTGAAGATAGACCCACCAGCGAGCTACTCGCGGTAGTAAGTCTTTCTTTCGTTCTGTAGCCTTAAGGGCATTACAGTCTGTGACGACTTTGAAACTAATGCCAATCAAATAGTGCCTAAAATGTTGTAAGGCTTTCACGACTGCCAGTGTCTCCAGCTCATACGAATGATATCGACTTTCAGCCCCCTGGGTAACTTTGCTAAAATAAGCCACGGGCTTTTTCGTACCATTTTCGTGAGTCTGGAGGAGCACTGCCCCATATCCAATGCTGCTCGCGTCTGTGTGAACCTCAGTTGGTAGCTCAGGATCAAAGATAGTCAAAACGGGTTCCGTTGTCAACAGCTTTATAATTTCCTGACGGACCGATTCTTGTTCAGATCCCCATTTAAATTGAGTATCTTTCCTCGTGAGCTCAGAGACACAGCGTGTCTTGGATGCGTACCCCTTAATGTATCGCCTGAAGTACCCAGCCAGTCCTAAGAATTGGCGTACCTGTTTCACGTTCTCTGGTGGTGCTGAATCTACCAGAGCCTTGACTTTATGGGGGCTCGGCCTGACCTGACCATTGCTAATAATTCTGCCTAGATATTCTACTTCGGTGGTCAAGAAAACGCATTTTCTCAGATTAATAGAAAACCCCGCCTCCGTTAGGGTAGTAAGTACCTCACGTAACAATTCGATTCCCTCGTGTACCGTGGAGCTCATCAGGAGTACGTCATCGATGTAGACAAGCACATTGCCTGCTTCAATGTGCTTGCGCAGCGTCTTGTTGATAATGCGCTGATATACGATCGGAGAATTACTGAGACCGTAAGGCATTTTTAAATACTCATAGTGAGCTTCCGGAGTCACGAATGCTGTTTTGTGAATTGAGTCTGAGCTGACCTTGATCTGGTGAAAGCCAGTTGCCATATCTAAAGACGTGAAGCGCGTTATCTTTCTATCACCCAACCGATCGATATGGTCATCTATGAGCGGTAGTGGATACCGGTCCTTGACGGTTATTCTGTTCAGAGCCCGGTAATCGACGCACATCCTATCGGATCCGTCTTTCTTTTTGACCAGAATTACCGGACTGGCGTATTCAGATTCCGACTCCCTAATGATGCCTTTTTCCAAGAGATCGCCGACAATCCCTCTGACCTTTAATTTCTCTGCTAGGGAAAGCTTGTAAGGACGATAGGTGACGGGTACGTCGCTTGTCAGGTTGATCTGCATTTCACCGGTTGTCACGGTAGTGGATGCAGTACCCGATATGAAAAAGTCAGAGAAACCGTTGACTACCTCCATCAGACGATCCCGCTCCGCATTTTGTAATGGGGTGCTAATTTCGAGTTCAGTATTACCGGAAGTCGCATCGATGTTAGAGACGACGTTCGCGGCGCGTGTAAGATACTGCCTATCTTTTGTTCTAACATAAGTTATCCCGTCCCTATTCAAAATATCTGTGCCAATTATAATAGGCGCAGCCATGCAAGACGCCGGTACGACTACTAAATCCGCCTCCACTGATATTTCGCTGAACTCAAGGGTAAGAGTTACGTACGACTTGACTGCGACTTCTTGATTGCTTATTCCCTTCAGAGTGCATTTAGTCGGTTTTAATTGACATGAAAAATATTTAACGACGTCTGAGGAGATCAAGGAAACGTTCAAAGCGCCACTGTCTATGAGAACATCTACTGGTACGCCCTGAACGACCGCGGTAGTAATGTCTTTATTTCCGTTACTGACACGAGACTGGCACAAATTCACTTTACGCTTATTCTGTTCTGTCCTAGTTTTAGCGAAACAAACGTCTTCTGAGTGACCGGGCTTCTTACAAAAAGTGCAGGTAATAGTTGGAGTTGGGGGTACTGATACTTTTGCCTTTTTTGGGCAGTGGTATCTTTTGTGACCTGGCAGATTACAGTTAAAGCATGTGGGAGTAGGACCCGGTCTACTTTGAGGGCCCTTTGTGGGTTGAGATGACGATTGGTTTCTTGTGAAAGTTTTATTTGAACTGGGTTTCGTATAAATTGATAAAAATGAGACGAGATTCTCCGGTGTCAAATCTGCGTTGGCAGCAGCGGCTCGTACTTGTGGTTCTTTAATACCGCGAATAACGATGAGCGTCATTAACTCCTCGCTGAGTCCTTTGACTATACGCAACCGTAAAAGTGTTCGACGAGCATATTCGCTATACGATGAATACTTATCAGAAGTATTATTCATAGTCTCGAATAGAATATTCGCGTAGTCGAGCTTTCGAGGGCAAAGAGGTTGGAACTCGCGTTTGAAACTACTCCAAGACCTGTCACTAGTGACCCACTCGTTTAACCATGTCTTAGCATCTCCTTTCAAACAACTCGCGACGCGCGACAGACATTCTCGGTCGTCCCAGCGATTTGATAGCTGCGCCCTATCCACCTCATCGCACCAGGCGTCTATGTCGTGTATAGTTGGGTCAAAGTTTGATATATAGTAGTGGGAGCGGCTTGGAATGACTGATTGGATAGCGTCAACTAAAGCTTGAGCAGTAGGCGGTACTACGCTCTCGGAGTTACTCGATTTGGGGGTAGATGCAAAGTTATTTTCGATCGATTGCAATCTAGTAAGAATAGTTTCTAACGTTTGGTTGAAATTTTCTTGTGGAACAGATTTTACGCATTCACTATTTACATTGGTTCGCGAATGAGGCTCGGAATAAGTCCGTAAGGGGGAATCGACCCGAGGATGCAGCCGCGATCGCAAACGAGAGCGGTCCCGAGATCTTCTCGAGCGGGACGTAGCACGAGAACCACTGCGAGAGTTTCGCGATCTGCTGCGTAGATAACGTGAACTATTCTGTGAATTACGCGATCTACTCCGTGAATTACGCGACCTATTATGCCTATTACGCCTATTACGCGACCTATTACGCGACCGTTCGCGTATCGAACGACGCCGGCGCGATCGGCTACGTGAATCATTTGCTCTGGGCATGTTAAATTACTGGCAGCAACAATTAACACGGTAAAATAATATGCACTTGAAATAAAATTAAAACGGTAACAATAAAATCTGAGTAGGGTAGTTTGATTTGTTCCTCGGTATTCAATAGTTCGGCAACGATACTCGGATAGCAAAACAGTTAAGGCTGAAGGCTTGGATTGAGATCCCACTTATGATAATGGATCCGAAATGAAATATCCTTAAAAAAAAATAAACACAATCTTTATTGACTTCTAATTAATTTAACTGATTACATGAAATTAACAATCTACCAATTAAACATAAAAATACCGAACAAATCAAACTTACAAACTAAAATTCACTCACTGATCGCACCGACAGTCTGTCCAGCAGGGCTTCCGCTCGCAACCGAGTTCAAGCAAGAAGTAAGTCTCGCTCAGTGTTGCACCGCTATTTATAGAAAAATTTGCCCCTACTATTTAATTAATCCGGGAGACCTAACAATATATTCTTGTAAAAATAACAATCGGATTCATAATCTAACTAGCTTCTGCTCGCGGCTTCGCCCGCGTGGCCTACAGGAAACAAATGACATATTTTTCTACTACAATAAAACAAAACAACTTCATCCCGCTTCGAGGGTGGAATTATTAAAAACGCTGAGACACGTATACATTAATTTTCAATCTTCAGCCTTCAGTACAATTTGAAGATCCTAACTTCGAAACTGACGGACTTTCATACAAACTTTCATGCCCTATTTTACCCCCTTAGAGGTGGAATTTCGAAAAACCCTTTCATAGTGGATACCTACACTTCACAAAGAATATACCCTCTAAATTTCATGTCTCTAGGACCAGTAGTTTAGGCTGTGCGTTGATATATCAGTCAATCAGTCAGTCAGGACTTTGAATTTTATATATATAGAAGATATGTTGTTGATTCAATAATAACTACACCTACATTTTGTTGCAATGCGTGAATCTTTGCCGTAGGTACATACATAAATATTTAATCGCAATAATGGAATGTTGTAATAATTTCGTGCTATTAAAGCTTGTTTTCATTGAGTCGTGCCTAGGCGAAACTGATAATGCGGAAGAAACAATCGCAGCTTATGGTACGGTACAATAAGTCAAAGCGAACGACTTTAAACGATGCATGTAATTATTCTTGAGATCTTACGTGGCCTCAGAACAGGATAGGACCATCTGCTAAGTATATCTAGTAATAAATATAGGATATTAAATTGATCAACAAAGATAAGCTCTACAAGTCTTTATAAGATAACAAAACTAAGAATAGTCTTGAAAATTATACCAATCATAATACGGTTAGAATTGAATTTTCAAAGTTTATTGATGTAATAAATATCTTATAAAATATACTTTAATCCGTCATTCACGCAGCGTAGAAAAAAGCCGCCCAAAACATTTTGGTCAAAGTACAATAGGCGACACGTGCAGAAATGCCGACGTACGTCTGCTAGGACAAATTCGTGCTAGTCTGCTTTTTTACTAAATCCAACATCCATTAACTACACGAGCGGTGCTCATAGATCGAAAGTTTATTAAATTTTATATCTTGATACAATTTCTATTGTTGCGTTTTGCAAAATCGTGAATCCATCTGCGCGCTAACTGCAATACTTAACGGTTCAACTTTGACACAGAAAAATGTTATGTTCTCACAATCTTCCATTGAATTAAGTACTTAATAGTTGCCTAAATCTCTTATATTCTCAACCACTCGTCAAATTAAGTTGTAAGATAGAAGAGGCAGTTATGTGCCAGTACTTAGACCGACACATGCTTCGTCAGTCAACATTGCGCAACAGACCAAAGAAGCGTAAATTAGATTCTTGACAGTACCTAGTAGATAAGTAAGCAAGAGAATTATTACACTAGCTTCCCTATTAACACCCTCTTTTATAATGTCAACAATTAATTCTAAAGAAGTGACTGTACGTGTATTATAAGATATTGATTAAAATATAAAAATCTGGAATCCTTTTATCGTGAGCACAAAGCGGCTGCATAATTTGCGTAGATAAACGCACTGACATCGGTAAATCGAAACCTCTCTCAATTACAAGAGGGCTTAATTATCTCTCAGATGTTGCACTAATAGGTTCGATGCTATTATAAAGTGAGACATCGAGTCATGCAGTACGGCGGGCGGTGCGGGCGCGGCAGTGCGCTGTGCTCATTGACGTCGGTCGTGCTCGTAGCGAGAGGGCGCGTGCCCGGTCAACGACCACTACACGTCGCGCAACTCCGCACAAGTTCACTCGCGCATGGGAAGTAGATGCTGCTGCCCGTGACTCGTGAGCTTTGAGACAAACGTGCGCGAGCGCATCTTTAATCGCACTCCCTACCAATGCCGCGTGCGTCGCCGCCGTCCACTCGACCTTTATAAATCCGGGATCAAAACCACTAAATCGTTTTCGGAATGCTTTGTCCAAGATTCCTAACTAGAAGGTATAAAGATAACTCCTGACAATTATCGTATATAAGATCTGTAGGCAATAATTTTCTCAAGACTCAAATACATTACTGAATCCTGTACATATGGCAGGAAGTAAGTAGATACCAGCTTTTAATTATCTCATAGATCGCAAGGATCTATGATGCGGGTGCATACATTTGATGTAGTACCTAACTATCCCTACACAATGTCTTATAAGTAACAAGTAGCAAAGGGTTAAGAGTAGTACGTAACACTGTTAAGTATAGTATCATGCGGTCCAGCATAACTATATTAGACTCAGTTTCAAATTATAGGAACAAAAGCTACGTTCAATAAAAAATTGACAAATTCTAGACAGTCAATACGATTTTCAAGGAATATGGATAACATGTTAGATCGAAATGTTCATACGCATGTTAGCTTCCGGGTGTACCTTTCCAAGAGAAATGAGTTCATAAAATCAATTGCCATAAACTCTTTACTGTGCTCACGGACACCATGCTTATTTACACTGGCACTAAAGGAAAACGTTAAAACTTATATAGCGTACTTATTCTTCAGGTTATTGAGCTTGATTGGCAAACAATACGCTGTTCATAAGTCATCTCTTGCATCTTTCATCGCAGACTAAATCGATTCTTGGCGTGTTTTCCATTCTAAAACCACACATTAAGTTTGCTAATGTATTTACATAAACAAACACTTATTTAATTGATTTAATTTTTAGCTTTATAACTGTTATAAACAGGTTTGAAAGTGTAATTTTTAAGCTTATATTACGTATACCGTATCACAGTAAATATGTAAATTACTAGACATTATGGTTCATTTAATAAAGCGTGCGAATAACTATACTGTTTTATTTTATCATTTCCAGAAAGGAATGAATTATGTTACATCATATGAAAAATATATTTTCATCAGAGTTATCTAGTCTACCTTTCTGATTTACTCTTGTTTTTGTTACGATTGCATCAAGACAAGCTTCTATAATAATCAGGGATAGGTACGATACCACGAAGACCACAATGTGCAATATTTTCATGCGGTTAGGAACCACATCTATTGTTTCCAAAGTATGAACGTAAGTCTTTCCTTTGGTTTCGCGTCAGACTATATCATAAATTTCACTGGTCTTTGTTCTTCAATCGTATTTCAGCTTAGAATGAAACATAATGGAGTGGGTTGCAGGATTTGCGTTCCCCGTAGTTAAATGTAATGATCTCCTTCCATCACTTGGGTGTAAATTATAGAGTGGTCCTCATATTTTGTCACTAAAACGGTGTAATGTCTGAAATAAGTAGTGCTATTTCGAATCTTCGACAGTCGGCTATTTGAAAGATAGTATCAAGTTGAGATAGTAACAAACGAGTTTATTTCAATAGCTCTATCTTTGTCATATAATTAGCTGTAACTGTGACCATTTAACTAAATAATTTTACACGGAGACTTAACAATAGCTATTTTTAAGATGTTATAACATATTTAATAAGGAAATTTTTGCTAGCTTTCTTGAATGATGATGATGATTTATTTATTATTTATTCAGCGTCAACTTGTATACAACTTAAACAAAACTCATCAATGGAAACGTACTGAGACTTACTTTTTACACAATCATCAAGAGGAAATGCGTATCCTAGAAGATTGTCATAAAACGAATACTAAACACACGTAAGAAATAAACTCTACATATAATTATTATGGCATTTTTTCCTACCTACTTGTGCCATTTCAATATAATCATGGTGCGTACCGTGTGATCCAATGTTGCATAAAAACGTAGTTGAGATCATTTAAAAATACGTGTTCTATCTTTGATATTAGAAGTGCTAAAAAACTTACATGTATAATCTAATCTTGAGATATCGTTATATTTATTAAGCTCTTCTGTAACATATGTAGGTACCGTTGTTGTTTATTTTGCTACTTCAGTATCTTCAGACAAATATGCTAATTCCATCATTTTATCAACATCTCTAGGTATTTAATCTGCTCTAGTTTCAAACACTGCACGACCATAATAAATCTTCAGTCTTCCACGACCTGGATGTTCAAAATTCCTGAACGTCACCAAAAGCGGAATGACGAATAGTCCGTAGCATTTTATTCGTAAGACTGCCTCGGACTATACAACCTGCATAATAAATTTGCGGTGTAAGCCCATAAAAGGTTACGATATTTATTACCTACATTCTGTTTACTATATTCACATCGTGTCCCAATGTGTGAATTGCGCTGCTTCACCCGAGAACTTTCTCAAGGTACAAGATAGGTACAGTTATCTTTTTGTTGGGTTCAGTGTCATCCATACCATCAGCATAATCTATTAGCGGTTCCATAAAATTATATGAAAATAGTAAATAAAACATGTGACGAATAAAAAAAATTGTTATGATTTCATTTAATACAGCAAAGGTGTGACCACCTTACATCTAATGCATTCGCCATTACAAATGATTTAAATGGATTTGCAACTCCAAACGCTAATATTGTTACAAATACAATTCAAATTCAAAATCATTTATTCAAATAGACCTTGGCAGGCACTTATGAAATGTCTGACTCTAATACTCTAATACTGGTTCGGAAGGTTGCATTTGCTGAGAAGAGCCGGCAATAAACTCAGCAATTACTCTTTTCCAAACAAGCTTAGATTCATTACATAATATTTACATTCTAATCGCACTGACAACAATTGCGTGCCCCGGTGCGGCAAAACTACAAAGTAGACTGAATCTATATTTAATAAGAAAATAAATAAATGGCAAACTTAAGCAGACCAGCCCCCACCAGCAGCACCAGCACCTACAACATAACTCACATAAGTTATACATTCTACAATTACTTACTGCAAGTATCAGTATTCTAGAAATAGACATAGGTACGCGTGCTTGGATTATTATATGCTTAGCAATATCCAACGTAAAGACAGATCAGACTACAAATGTTGTATGTTTTTATTCATAGCCTTAGCTTTTTCATTAGGTGCATTGTTGCTTTTACTGTAAAACAAGACATGATAGGTATCACGAGAGTAATGCACCCGCATTAGCCATGTTACGCTCTCACGGTTGCATTAATAGCAAAATTCACATTTCATTTGGTCTTACAAACATCTAACGCGAAGATAACAACACAATGAAAGGGTGCCCTAATTATAATCATAATTATTCATCGCATTATGTCTTTTTAATAATGTGTTTAGCTAATTTGAATAATGAATAGGTAAAGAGTTATGAGACTGGTATGTTTTAATGTATCGCTTGCACGCGTAGCTTTTATTACAAGGAAGCTATCGTAGCGTTCCACAACGATAACTAAGGTATTTCTTTCATCGGCACCGTCTCTTTTTTATTGAACTCTTAATCTTCAAACTCAGATCGCAAAAACATTTATGAAGTCTTCTAAAACATGAGATTTTCTTCTTTATGAAATATAATACCAACTATCTAATGCCCTAGCCTAGCTAGCGTGTGGCGCGTGATCTAGAACAGCAAAGAACAGAGAAGAAAGGAAGCAGTAGGAGGAGGCATTTGCCATAAAAAGGCAAACGGACAGAGATGTCGACTGAATTTAAAATTATTTGTTGATATTTAAAATGTTACCTTAATAATATAAAAAAATGTAAACCTACATATACATATTTATGTCTTAATAAAAGGCTATTATTATGAATTCCCTGCCTAAACCTTCCCCAGCCTACGCATACGATACAAACAATCTTAGCTTCTATAATATAGAAGCTAAAATATATAAAGATTAGCTAAACAAAAGTACCTACTTAGTAAATACCTATAAGCTTCTGTAGAAAAAAAACCTGTTATTTATGATAATAAACGCTCAATTTATCAACATACCATTTGAGTGTTATTACCGATCTCAAATATCATTATCGCCATCAAAGGAATGAAAGTTTTCTTTCACCTGATTCTAATCGCAATATTCTCAGTCTCGTTAGTATTTCCGTAGATAAACTGGCTGTTGGTTGTACATTATATTTTTGCATTAGAAAGCAGTAAACTACCGGGCATAGATCTAGAGATAAATTTTCTGCTTTAGAACTCAATATAACTCATGGAGAAAATCTCGATTCAATAAGGAAGCCAAAATTACACAGTAAACAACTTGCACGAACTTTTGCCCAGATATCGAACTGGCGATGAAACACAGTGATTTACCAGGAAATTGATCAGAAATTCGTTCGTGCTCGGTTCATTTACGCGCTATCTGTGCTTATGTGGTGAGCTAGTGAAGCCAAATCAGACATACCAAATAAGTTTCATTCAGATAATTGTTAACATTATACACAATCGAAGTAACCGCACCGCAATCGCAAGGCGCATGATGACTGCTACGGTAACGGACGCGTTTTTGCGATTGCTCGTTTGAATTCCGACAATGGTTGTTAAACAGAAATCTGGTTAGGCTAAATTTGGTTGCATGGAAATTGGGTCACTGATTCACTATACCCGTAAAAAGAATACAATGTGTCCGTTATTTATGAAAGAAAATAATTACTCGATTCCTAACAAGACAATGCAATCAGGAATAAAATGCTTGGTTACGATTTGAATGTACATCTATTAACGTAGTTTTATTGAATTTGGGCAGTTATTAAATAAACAGCTTTTAGTAAAGTCACCACCGACAATAACCTCCAACCATTTACAACACAGTTTTATTTTATCTATTTCAATTGACATAATAATAACTTCACGAAAGGAAAAATCCTCATGAATTATGTAATTACTTGGTACCTTCGCAAGGGACCCTTCTTCCTTTCGGTGTATTCCATGATTCCGTACCTTGAATAAGTTATACTACAATTTCGAAGCGTTGCGTTAAATTTTAATTTCGATCGATACAGCACTATGCTATGGAAACTTAGGTTATTCTATTTGAGATTCAATCCGCTGCTTCATATTTCCTTGATCAAAAATTCCATAATATTTAGAAAGATTCTCTTGACTTTCGATAGAGATAGCAGGTCAATGTATTGGAGAGTTTAAATCGTTCGTTCCACGTTCCCTCTTGAAGGAAATATTGAATTTCAAGTAGGTATGGACGATTAAAACAATGGCAAAATTCAGCAATAAAACGTATAAATTATAACGCGTTAGATCAAGATGATGCATTGCAACTGTAGGCGGAGCGGATATCCTAATATAAGCGAAGACAACGTGTAACTAGGAATGTCAAAGCAATTTGCAACAATGACATAATGCTCAAATACATTCAAAGTAGACTAGAAATATATTTCTCAATTCGAGTTATTTAGGTTCTCATTAAGTCAAGATACGAGTCCCTCCCAAGGACGACGCTAAAGTGTACACAAGACCGTTGCCCTACCCTGCTCAAGCAAGTAAAAAGTCTAGCTAGTGTGAGAAATTTAAAAATAGCATAAAACATCGAAATACCCACAATCTGAGAGGTTGCAGGTCGGAGTAAGGCTTATTCTTGGAAGCCTTCGCTCAGCCGACGTGTTTAATACGCAGCGTTTATTGCAAGCTCGGTAGATCATTACGAAGGGTCTCCTTCTTTGCAGGCAAATCTGCAATTAAAACGCCCTACATTATGTTAGCCATAACAATTTATGATACTGTAGATTATCTGTATATTAAAGATGTTTAAGGTGCTACATTGTCGTAAGTTTTTCATAGATACCTAATAGAGTTTGTCCATTATTTCAGATAGTGAACGCCGCCAGCAGTTCATCACTTCTGGGGTCTAGTTGTCGAAGTATCGTCGATTGTAATGTTGCTAACGCGCATTGCGATAGGGGCGTGTGCGCATGTCAGCCGTACTACGCGCGAGTGGACAACTCTACTTGCCTTGAATGTAAGTTAACTTTCCATTACTGTTTTCTATACAAAGAAAGTAATTTCTTTTAATTTACATTCAATTAATATAAATTTCACTTTATCTCTCCTTTATTATTGTCTTAAACTAATTAGGACTTTATCTATGAATTCCTTCACACGCTTTTAATTTCTTCACAGTATCACATTCATTTTCTAAGAATATTTTACAAACCACATTTTTCCAAGTCGCCAGACTAAATAGTAGGTACATTATGTACCTACCTAGTTATATCCCACGTAATTGACGCAATTTGATCGCGGTTTTCACTTCTGACCATTCTCATTGGCACGGGGGTACTTACTTAATGATCCTTATGTGGCCAGTCTGCGGTGAGACTTACAAATTACTTTCACTTAGATCATCAATAGCTATCATCGGCAGTTTTCATCGTAAGACACCTAAAATTAGCTTTTGTATTACCAAAATCTTATTTCGCTTTCCATTAACACTGTTCGCGAATGCGGAGCATCAATCAAGATGTTAGCCGATGACGGTATAGTCATTGTTGCTCTTGACTCAATCCTTTCTACCAATATAATGGTAGTCTGCGTGAATACTGATGCACAAACGGACAGTTATTATAATATTTAATGTTCTAAGCTTGCTTTCACTACATTTTACAACCCAATCCATTATAAATAATGGTAAGTATCAGAATTTTTAAACTGAATAATTAACACAGAATTTGAATCCAACAACAAAAGATGAAATAAGTTTAATCATCAGCAAAATAGTAGCCCCCAAGCTTTACCTATTCAGAAACTAAGTAGCATTACAATACCTACTACGTCCAGAGTCCAGACTCCACTGAACTATAACCATTCCATTTCGATTTGCCAAATACACGATAGAGGCTTCGGAACGAATCGAATGCGATGAGATCGCGATACTATCGAAAAAATATCGAAGATCTTTTATTTCGATCGTCCTATAATCCCACGCTCGTCTCACTTTCTTCGTCGGATTCTGCCACAAAAGTACCTGACCAAAACGAACAACTGGATCATGGGTGGATTACTTACAACGGTATTTTATCCGATTATGTTATAGGTATATATGTTGTTTGTTAAAGGACCGGTAGGTATCGTCACCAAAATGTCTCTATAGAGTCAGAGACTCTTCGGAATGTTATAATGGACTTTTTATAAGATTTTTGCACTTATATCCATAATGAATTTACCTCCTCGGTCATTTTATAAGAAGGAACTACTAGCGGATGCCGCGAGTAACACACTTTATGAACCTGTGGGTCCAGTCCGGCGGCATTGCACGCCCAGATAGTCGACTCCACTAGCCGACGATGCCAGCCACGTAGCGACCATCAATAATCATAATACCTTCAAGTCCCTTTTACATAGTTTTACATGAGTTGAACCGTCTTAAACTAAAAAAAAATTAAGCGGTTGGTCCCAATAAAAATACATGTTATTACACTAACTAATAGTAAACGCTTACGCCAGTTTTGCGAACTTAAAACTGTAATCAGCTCCTAGCTCGAATTATTAGATAAAAGACCGCAATTAACATCTACACCAGTAGTATCTAACAATAATTATAGTGACTTGATTGATGTAAAAAGGTAGAATGATAGAGGTGTATAAAGGCTAAGCGGCTAGACTAGACATGTGCTGTCAGCTTGTCATCTCAAACTTCCTCTTGGTCAGTGTGCCAAGCGTGAGCAATCATCAGATATATCACGGAGAATAACAGAAAATGCGTACCGTTTGATTGAGCGCACTACAGATGAAGATAATTGTAGCTTAAAATACAACTTGTCTATAAGATTTGCGGCCCCCTACTGCTATAAGCGATGCCACCATTGCTGTGATCACTTGCTTTAACAAATCTCAATTTCGTATAAAAGTGCCGTAGGTAATGCGACGCAAATGTGTCCATATCGTTTATTTGTGGCACCAATTTAAATAAACTTGTTGATGATTACGAGAGCGCGCCCGCCGCAAGCTTGGCTGAGTTATCGCCCGCTTCCAGCAGTAAATTGGTCCCACTATCCTTGGTGTAAGGGATATGTTAGGGTCTTAAGTATTTTATTTGTTAACCAACTTTCGCTCCGCAGATTCACTGGCGTTCATGGGAGTTGAATTTTGCACTATTCTTGCGTATCAGTTGCCTTCGTCATTATGACTAATTAAACAGCTTGGTCGACCTTGATCCTTATATATCCATGAGAGTATGATAAAATTTTGCTTAATGCTCTTTTTGTACCTACAGCAAAATAACAAGTAGACCTAGATAGCACTATATTTACCGATCATTGATCTGATCATGTACCAAACCAATGTAGTAACCATAAAAGTTGATTACCTACCATCATAAAAAACAAACTAAGTTTATTCACAGTTGAAAACAACCAAGGATCAATTTGTTCGCATTTTTGTCGAATAACTTTATGTCACGGAATGTAACCATGTCATGACGGTTTTTCTCGACACAAAACGTATTTCTGCGTCCATTAACCCAGATATGCATAACAAGTTCATGATTTTCAAGAATCCGATGTGCCTACATATCTACAATTCATGCTACCTGAACACTAATAACAAAACAGCTTTTGTAGAAAAGGAAAAGGCACATTTGTAAATGGAATCTTCACGACTATCTTTAATTGACTTTTACACATTTGTAAGATTTTTATGTTTTCTTATTTCTTTAACGACTGTCTGCTGAGCGCTGAGCTATCATTCACCAGCTTAGTTTATTATAATAGAGACATCAAAATTATCAACAATTTCACCAATTTTTTTCTGATAAAGCAGACAAGAAAAAATATTGTCGAACATACACAGCACAGCCTGTGACCCATCCAATATAAAGATGTCAACAAATTTAGGGCACCACCTGCTCTCCAATTACTCTGAATCGAATCGACCTTGACTTTGAACAACGAGATTATATCTGGAGATTGGAAATCAAAAAGTCACGCACATCATATACTCTCTGCTACGGCTGTCTGTGTCGTGCCAAATCTAATAAACGCAAGTGTTCACCTCCGTGATCATCGTTTTGAGATTAATGTGTCAGATTCAGACAGGCCTGTAGATTCTGAAGATGATAACCATAAAAGAATTATAATGGTCAGTACAGGCCGTGATCTTTAAATCTTTCGGCAAATTTACATCTGCGTTCATTAAAATGTCTAACTGTCTAGTGTTCATAAATTAAATGAGAAAATGAAATAGACGTTTTGTTAACTGGTAAGAATGCAAGCTTGACACATTGAGGATATGGTAGCGAAAGGAGGAATCTCTGACATTGAATAAAATTAGAATCTTAGGTATGAAGATTATTAATTACTCCTACTTAGGTATGTATTATTATTGTGGTTATTGATACCTCTATCATATAACACAAAGATGTATTAAATGACTATAGATTTATTATTAGAATAACTATATTACATGAAAGTTAACATAACATTTTACATGGTTAGTTGGAAGTTTTTACTTTGTGTAGGCCTGTGTTTGACCACAATCTCACCATGGTAAGTGATAATGTGACCGAAGGTAGTAAGCACACAAAGCCTAGAAGGAACTGGCTCTCAAATGCAGCTGTCAGAACACACCGATAGATGCTTGGCGACAGATTTTCAACTTGAGTGTGGTAACCCACCAGATTGGTACCTTCTACAAAGTACCCTACCACCGTGCTTGGTATCCTCACGATATTTTCCTTCACCGAAAGTCCTATCTCATTGTAGGATTCGGACCTTCGGCTTCGTCTCGTAATCCGACCTCACTACTAATGAGCTATCATCGCTTGAAAAAAAATGCGAAAACTTAACACTTATGTGAAATATTTACACACAAATCTACATCATAAGAAGTGACAAGAAATCAAAATAAACGAAATGAAATTATCCAGACAAGAATGCAAATTAGTAAGTAGGTATCCTACCGATCTACGAATATATTTCCGATTTTCATTGGTGACAGTTATAAAAGTTTCGAGCGCCGAGTGAAAACATTGATTAAATCGTTATATGGACAGACGCCTTGATAATAAAAAATAAAAATGTTTGTTATCACCAGTATTAATCAAAATGCTTCCAACAACAAAATTCTTTAAAAATTCTACCGCTTGAGTCGCTGCTTGCATATCAATTTAAAAGAAAATCAGTCGGAAGGTATCATTTTATACTTAGTTAATCGTTTGAAAGTCGTGCTATGCATAAACATGTAGCTTCTGTGAAGAGCGCCCTATCACCATACAAATCTTAATAAAGATAATATTGCCGTGCATTTAATTAATATGGAATGTTGGCACTGGCCTTTTTACAACTTACACGTGACTTAACGCAGAAGTAAGTCGGAAACATGTCTATTGGATGCAAATTTCGGACACGCCTTATATGCGGACAAACGGTGATCTTGAAATTAAAATAAGGCCACACATGCCATCGGGTCATGAACTCTTCTCTCTGTCCACGTTTTCCATTTAAGCATGGCTTCTCGCCTACAGTTTCGCCGCAGATTTAATAAAATTTCGATATACTATTTTTTTCCCGTCATTAGCCGATTTCGTTTCCCCAAACTTTTACGTGAAAACTCCATAAAATAGTGTTTTCAGACAGTAAATTAAATTAAATTTACAGACACGCTAGTTCTACAGTTTTGTTTTATCTAGGTACCTATGTCTAGAAACATTTGGGTGAACTTATTTTCGAATGACCTATCTTCATATCAGTAGGTACAGACACCTTATTTTACAGTGCAGGTAATTTTACAAACTACATTTAAAGAAGCTTTACCATAGGTTACAATGATCCATCAGGACCGGTCAGTATGGGGAAGTCCAAAACTAGAAGACACATAATTAGTTCTAAGGAACCGAGATGATGCCAGAACTATTGAGTTCCTAATCTGTACAGCTTTATGATGAAATCTAATCGACTCGGGAAAGGAATATAGTAATTTTCTAAATATATTCGTTTTTATATTATATCATTATGAAAACTGATAGTACTGTAGGTTATAAAAGAATGTTTCAAAAGATGCAAAGATCCCTTAGTTTTTTTGGAACGGTGCGGTATGATACTTTTTCTTTATTACAGCAACATTATTGGGATCAGAATGTTTGGTTTCGGAGCAGTGTACACTGAAGGTAGCGTACAGTGCCTGCTTGGAAGGTGTATGCCGATGCAGCGATGGACATCTGCAGTTCAGAAAACACACTTGCCTATCACGTAAGTAAACAAGTCATTAATTATAATCACAGCCATTAGCTATTACTTTTGTCTAACTAAATGCAGTTTTCATTATGTAAAATACAATGCCATTTCCTAAATGAACGTTTACGATAAATAACAGTCGTCTTTATTTCCTTATGCTAATTTAAACGGTTAAACAAAAGTAAAAGTGTAAGATTGTACTTATTAATTTTTTTGCGGAACACTTTTTATAGTTGTTTAACGAGCGTAACGACTGTTTTTCAATAAATATGTCAATACGTCTAGGGTGTTCGTTTTATAATTTCACATTGTACCGGAATGGTATTTTACTACCGATAGCGATTTTATAAACGATAGCATTGACTCCGTACCAACGCGTTCTGCCTTTAATATTTCCAAATTATATTACCTAATATTTTAAAGTTTTCTAATAGTAAATCAAGATAGAATAAAATTTCCCCGAGTCTGCCGCTGCTGCTAATCATCAACAAGGTTCCCAGAACCTTTCTAGATTCTTTAAATTAACGAAATTTACTTAAGTCTCGTCAACATTCAGCCCTATTCTAAAAAGGACCTTAGTTAAACTGAGAACTCATCGATTACCATGGAACTTTCGATTTCCTCCTCGTGTCTTTATAGTTGAGTGGCACATGCCGAATGTAGAGTCACGGCCAGAACTGTACTGCATCGAACCGGGTAAATCACCGTGAAATTATATTAATCTGGAAGATGAAAGTAAAGATTACTATGTCAAACCGTTTAGTTGGTCAGTTCTATTTTCTCAGCAATTTTACCGAAATAAATACTTGTATTTTCATCGATAATAAATCTGCCGTTGATTATAATTAAGTACTTTCTCATAGTTTAAGTAATATACTGCGGGACTAAAATTTTTGACGTAGGTAGGTATATCTATATAAGATACCAGTTCTGAAAAGATTTCTTTAAGTACGTCCTTGCTAACTTAAGGGAGGTTGTTATAAAAATGCTTTACAAAATTGCTTCCATAAGAACCCATCAAGTTCAATAGCCCCCGATAATGGACCCTTCATTTTCCCCAATAGCGGAGAAGCTCTTAGACCTTATTTCCGCGATATATCGTAACGACTGTGAGAAAATGAGGTAATTGTTCTGTCAAATTCACTGGCGCAGTTGTTCATGTGAACCATGCTTATTACCGCCTAACGCGATGTATTATGGTCTTTCTGTGAGAATGTACTACGTATACAGCTGTCGGGAAACTCTTTAGATCCGCAGTAAAAAAAAGATAACTGGATTTAGATTGATGGCTTGCAATCGTACTATCAATGATTTTTGTCGGAATATATGTAAACATTAGGGTCGACAAGACGTGGTCGAATGATGTTCGCGTGTCGTGCCTTACTGTTCCCGATTAACATATAATAGCCAATCAAATTACCATTTGTGATTTTACATTCACGGCGCTTAATCAAATTGTCGTCATTATGTATTATTTAATAGCTATAAGAAACAATGAAACATTTACAATGTGAGATACCTAGATTAGCTGGAACCTAGAACGGATGTGCTAGTGTGAGAATGATCGTGATTCGTATTAAGACATTGCATGTTTAAACACATGACATACACGTCGACACAAATAAACAACGATTTAAAACTGTACCTCTGTCGGCTATTAGAGCATGTGATGCTAGACCGTATGGTCAGCCTCGGGAAAATTGCTACTCGATGCATCGACGGTCACGAGGTCATCAAATATGTATGTTACTTTCGTGTAGATTGGAAACAATCGAACTTAACCAGTAGATTAATAAGCCATTTACCATTTCAGCCGCACCACCTGGTCACGTCTGCTATAGTAACGAACATTGTCGACTATGGGAGAAAGAAAGCCATTGCGAATTTGTCATACCTAATTTATTTGGAAGATGTGCCTGCAACTCATACTTTCGCCAAACTGGAGATAAATGCATAGCACAAAAGGTGCCTCCATACGCTACAGAAGCTGTAGTTGCTGAACAAGAATCTGTCATTATAGATAACAGAAATGGACAAACGATAGTCCAAATGAAACTTTATAAACCTCCAATCCCAACAGTAAATGTTAATCCTAGTAAGGTAGATACTGAACCAAAAAATAGTGTTATCGACGCTGACGAAATTCAGCCAAGTATATTACCCATGTATACAAACAAAAATGATATACTTAGTACACAAGAAGATAGTCCTCTCATGCAAGCCGTTCTGAAAGTACCTACAGTCGAACCAGTGAAAAGACTACCTGTATCCAATAGAAAGGACGGAGAACCAAATGAAACGATAAATGTTGACGAATTAACAGCTAACCTACATGCAAATGACCAACCTATTTATAGAGTAGTTACGCAGCCAACAGTAGAAAAGAAAAGTAATAAAAAGAGTGGATCTTCAAAGGAGCAGCAGAATACAGGGAATAAACCTCATAAAACAAATCACCAAAAGAAATCATCTTTGAAAGGTGAGAATTACTTTACCTTTAAATAAATTTAAAAATATTCTAGGTACATTAAATGATCTTTATTTGCGTCAATAAGGGATGGGTATTATTCATGCGGAGTATTTAATTTTCAGATAAACATCGAATTCGAAACGATGCGGCGTCCGTATTTGATCTCGGTCCTGCCTCTCTCGGCATGCCTTGCCTTACGGACTCGCAATGTAATTTGGTGGATCCTTACACGAGATGTTTGAATAAGCGTTGCGATTGTGCTTTTCGCACAAATTCCACTTCTGCTTGCTCAGCACGGAATAGAGGCTGTTTACCGGGAACGTTCCAAGTTAGTATCTATATAAGTGCACTTAAAACTGTTATTGACTAAAATTAACCGGTAATAATATTTTATGACGTTTTTAGTGTCGATCCACCGGTACTTGTATCAGCTGGTACTTCGTTTGCGACGGCCGCAAGGATTGTCCAGATGGTTCCGACGAGAAATGTCAAGGTACTGGTAGAGGTAACTATCTTTGCACACTGTCTGTGATTGCACATCTTTATGTCTTATTTCTTTGATCATTTTCAAATCTTGTTTCACCGTCATTCAGTCCTTTAGTTGCAATTTACTCTTAAAAATTAAATTTATATACCATTTTTATTTGAACAGATGGTACTGGTGAACGTTGTCCGATAAATTCGTTCCGCTGTGGAGGGCCTGGCTCCCCGTGTGTTTCTCGCGCCTCCAGATGCGATGGTACTCCTCAGTGTCCTGGTGGCGAAGACGAGAGGAATTGCCGGGCTACTCGTCGTAAAGGGTATATTATCTATTTGACGATGTCCTTAGTGAAATGAGGTCTCCAGTAGTTAATTAAACTATGTTATTTTCTAGATGCCCAAGACACACATTCCGATGCAATTCTGGCGAATGCTTACCCGAGTATGAATTCTGTAATGCAATAGTATCTTGTAAAGATGGTTCAGACGAACCGCACCATCTATGCAATGAGCAATCTAGGTAAGGCATTAAAGCAATAGTTAATTAGCACTTTTAAAAAACCAAGTACCATAATTTAGAATGGCGTTGGCGCAGAAGTTTGCAATAACTAAGATGTAATAGCACGCAGTAAAAATACTACTCATAAACTGGTAACGTATTTCAAGTAAACCAATTCCCCTGGTATAAGGAATTACAATCACAAAGAATTATCGGCAGGGTGCGAATTACTGCATGATCGTAAACTGATGTGTTAACATCGTATTCTATTCATATTCCAGCGACTGCTTTATAGTTATGCAGCTTTATAATCTGAAAATACTTCACAGAGAAATCCTAATGCTTTGCAATTGGAATTGTCACCTTAAATAATTCTACCCCCTGAACATCTTGTAACTTTTGAATTCACTACAACTACAGAAATTACTAATACACGTGTGACCTATAACGGTGATTGTCCAAATATTGGAGCTCAGCGTACTATTAGACATTTGAACTTGTTTATTCAGATGGCGTGCGGCAGACTTCTGTCCACTGCGTTGCGGTAACGGAAGGTGCAGGAGTACAGCCGTCGCGTGCTCAGGACGAGATGGATGTGGGGATAACAGCGATGAAATAGCCTGCGCTATTTGTAGTGAGTATATAAGCCTATAAATAAGCAAATTATATATTTATTTGAATAGATGTGAACAGCTACGTACATATAATATTGGAAAATTTCATCTTGGAGAGTAGGTACTTGGAACCGTAGCCGTATTCTTCAACATTATACTGCCAGCCCAAAACTATCAAAGTTGTTATTCTTTCACAGTTGAACTTTCCCAACAAAGGCCGAGTAATCAAATGACCGAGGCGAACAAACAAGTTAATAGACGGATAGAACAGTGGTAGTTTAGTAATTTCATGATGTTCCACTTTAATTGGATGAATAGTAAGGCTTATGTACGAGTCCTTAAGTCAAACTTTTCCTCGTTTGAGTTGACGAGCTTGAACGAATCTGCTGTAATAACGATAAAGGAGATAGGAACCATGCTATCACTCAAAATCAATTAAAACTTAATGCCTATTATCGCGTAGCACTATACGCTTGGAAATCTATTACTTCTATCGGGATAATAATCTTTCCATAACAATAAGAATTCAAATATCCTACAGAGTTCAAAAATGGCAATGACTTTGCAAAATATATTTGCATTCGAATAGGTACCTAGGTTACATATTGTGTTATGTTATGAACACCAGAGGAACAATGAAATTTGACTGTAACTGTGAGGTCACCACCTGCCTAAACATGTGAAATATTACCGGTCGCATTCTGCACACATGGTTGATTTGACACGATATCCGATGCCGTTAGTCGAACAATAGGTCCAAACGAAGGTCCGCTCAAGTCCGCTGTATAGCATGACAATGCTGTAATTAAATTGAATTTATTATTTACAGGATGTCCATCTCCACCGCAGGCACCGTGAAAATAGTTAGAAGCCATAGATTGTAATTAATCTTTAGTGAATAACATTCCGACACCTGGATCTCAATGCTCAATATTTTATATAACCTAATGTAATTGTCGGCGATTTTTTGCTACCACTGAAAAAATCCCAGTATCCTTGAGAGATATTCGACGCAAACGGGATACATCTTAAGTAATCCAATCTTTAGATGTCTATACCAGATACGATTAATAAAACAAATACCCTGAGATATTCGGTCCTCTAATCTCGGCACACACACGGTCATCTAATCCCAAATTAAGCATGCTTGTCCATGAAAACCAGATCACTTATATACTGGGGGGTCTGACGGGTTGAACGAGGGACATACCTAATTGTGGGGGGTGAAAGTAGTACCTACTTATCCATCAATATGACCAACTTTTAATGTATTAAGACTCTGAAATCGCGATTTCTTTTTCGTAGATTTTGATCGAGCGGGTTGATGATTCTCATGAATTACTTTGTGAATACTTTCACCCTTACAATTAAAAGTGTACGTAAGTACGTAATTTTTTCAACTAGTCACAGCATATATAAACCCACATACTGTTGATTTTGTATCAGTGGAACCTACATTATTGTTCATTTAGGCATGAAATCACTTTCGTGTTTTTTGTTTCCTGAGATTCTTTTTGTTAGTCATTATGATTATTTTGTAGGAGCATATTATTTTTCAGTATCGCAATTAATATCTCTACTTACCTTCTCATACTAATCTGACCTATGCAACATCTGAATTTATAGAAGTTACACATGTAATAAGACTGAAGAGTGTTCCATCACTGTTTTTTTTAAATTAAGAACAATATCAGATAATCCATATTGTACTGATTTAGCTTAGATTAATTATGCATACTTAACTTATTGTAAATATGAGATGCTATTTTTCTTTATTCTTTATAAACACTCGTTTGAATTGAATTGTCATATTCCACCAACTTCATATCGAGGGTAGTTCTGTAGAATTACGAATAATAATTTAGTTTTAAAGTGTGAAGTTAACTTGGTTGTTAAGTCAAGTGTAACTTATTGTAATATAGAGTGTTTATGTTTTGTGTGAATGTGATAAGTATTTATTAAATTAGTTTCGATATAAAATTGTTTATTGATTGATGTTTTCCTTGTATAGGTATATTTTATGTCTCCTACACTTGAAACTTTTAAGCTACTGCTTTGACTACGATTTGCTCTTCTCTACCAATGAGGCTTTTCTTCTTATTTTCAAGACATGAAAAAATATGTAGTAAAAGTACTAATTCGACTAAAATTCATGGTAATGCTTTAGTTAATCAACTACCATTTTTTCTTATAAAAGTTACCTACTTTTGTAATGTTATGTCTTACGTATGTATTCTGATTTATAATCTTTTATGACAAGTTGTCACAGTACCCCGAGTGTAAAGAATTTACGTTAGTAAACGCTTACTAATGCGTTTGCGTTTACGATACTTCTCTATAGGAATTGACACAGCGCCTCTCATAATTATAGTTAACGCAAACGCAGTAATCGTTTATTAACGTCAATTCTTTACACTCGGGGTACTGAACACAATCAATCATCTCAGTATTACCTTTCATCTTAATATATAAAATGATAAACTGATTGTTGATATATCAGCCCACAGCCCAAACCGCTGGACCTAGATATTTGAAATGTTGCACAAAGATAGCTTATACAGTGGAGGCATCCACTAAGGAAGGATTTTTGGAAATTCCACCCCTAAGAGGGTAAAATAGGGGATGACAGTTTGTATGCAAGTCCGTCAGTTTTGAAGTTAGGATCTTCAAATTCTGTGTTTAGGCTGACGATTGAAAATTAATATATAGTTATCTCAGCGTTTGTGATAATTCCACCACCGAAGGGAGGAAAAGGGGGATGAAGTTGAGTATGCAAGTCCTTCAATTTCAAAGTAAACTTCACTAAATGTATTATTATACGGTGTAGGCATCCACTAAGGAAGGATTTTTGGAAATTCCACCCCTAAGAGGGTAAAATAGGGGATGACAGTTTGTAGGCAAGTCCGTCAGTTTTGAAGTTAGGATCTTCAAATTTTGCGTTTAGGCTGACGATTGAAAATTAATGTGTAGTTATCTCAGCGTTTGTGATAATTCCACCACCGAAGGGAGGAAAAGGGGGATGAAGTTGAGTATGCAAGTCCTTCAATTTCAAAGTAAACTTCACTAAATGTATTATTATACGGTGTAGGCATCCACTAAGGAAGGATTTTTGGAAATTCCACCCCTAAGGGGGTAAAATAAGGGATGAAAGTTTGTATGCAAGTTCGTCAGTTTTGAAGTTAGGATCTTCAAATTTTGTGTTTAGGCTGACGATTGAAAATTAATATATAGTTATCTCAGTGTTTGTAATAATTCCACCACCGAAGGGAGGAAAAGGGGGATGAAGTTGTGTATGCAAGTCCTTCAATTTCAAAGTAAACTTCACTAAATGTATTATTATATCGTGTAGGTATCCACTAAGGAAGGATTTTTGGAAATTCCACCCCTAAGAGGGTAAAATAGGGGATGACAGTTTGTATGCAAGTCCGTCAGTTTTGAAGTTAGGATCTTCAAATTTTGTGTTTAGGCTGACGATTGAAAATTAATATATAGTTATCTCAGCGTTTGTGATTATTCCACCACTGAAGGGAGGAAGAGGGGGATGAAGTTGTGAATGCAAGTCCTTCAATTTCAAAGTAAACTTCACAAAATTTAATATTATACAGTGTAGGTATTCCGTCAGGAAGGATTTTTGGAAATTCCACTCCTAGGGGGGGTAAAATAGGGGATGAAAGTTTGTATGCAAGTCCGTCAGTTTTGAAGTTAGGATCTTCAAATTTTGTATTGAAGCTGACGATTGAAAATTTATTTATACATGTTTCAGCTTTTTTGACAATACCACCCCCGATAGGGTGAAGAGGTATGGGATGTATGTAAGTCGTTCAGTTTCAAAGTAAACGTCTCTTAATATATGATTACACAGTGTAGGTCCAAAAACCCTTCCTTAGTGGTTACTAAGGAAGGATTTTTGGATATTCCATCCTTAAGGGGGTAAAATAGGGGATGCAAGTTTATATGAAAGTTCATCAGTTTCGAAGTTAGGACCTTCAAATTTTGTGTTTAGGCTGATGATTGAAAATTAATTTATATATGCCTCAACGTTTTTGATAATTCCGATCCCGAAAGGGTAAAAAGGGGGATGAATTTGTGTATGGAAGTACACTAAATTTATTATTTAAGCTTATGGTTATAAACTAACGCAACGAATATCGGTGTTGTTGGAATTTGAATTTGGAAGTAAAAAGGGGGATTAAATTTAGTATATGAAGTTCTTTATTTTCGGAGTAAAAATTTCAAAATTTATTATTTCGTCTTATGGTATTGGTGTATTGAAATGGCAAAGGATGCAAAGACTCGCCTAAACAACATCAGGAAAAAGAGAGGAATCGGTATTAAAACAAAGATCCGATTAATACGAGCATTGGTATTCCTCATTTTCATGTAGATGGAGTGAAAGCGTGAACTATACTGGCCCGAGAAAGAAAACGGATTGATGCATTCGAGATGTGGTGCTTGGAGACGGATTTTGAAAATACCTTGGACCGCTCAACGCAACAATGCATCAACCCTATCGCAGCTCCAAATTAATACCCGATTATCCACCTTATGTCACCAACGTATTCTTTCGTATTTCGGCTACATGGTGCGCAAAGGCGATGAAAGTTTGGAAAAACTGATCATAGTTGGGAACACGGAAGGAAAACGACTACGTGGTCGTTCACCAACTAGATGGTCCGATCAAGTAAAAGACTCATAGTCCACCAAGTTTTACACGGTCGTAAGGGACGGGTTGGAAAGAAACCGGTGGAGGCAGATCATCCGCTCTAGAAGCAAACCTGATGCTGACCTAGATCCTCAGACATAAGGGAAAGACTATAGAGAGAAAGAGAGATAAGGCCTCCAAAATTGTGCTGTGGAACTAAACTACAAGTAACAGCTCTCCGGCGCAATGTTATTGAGGCCAAAATATTTACTGGTTCTGCCAGAGGAGAAACAGTCTTCTTGCCGCGTATACCATTGATCCCAAATCACCTTCCGTTTGAATTTAAAAGATAACAGTTCCTAATTAAGGTTTGTTTCGCGATGGCTATTAATAAATCACAGGGAAAAACTCTGAAATGTGCTAGAGTTGATTTGCGGCAGGACTGGTTCAGTTTTATGTGGCATCCTCGCATGTGAGCTCTCAATCTACCTGAACTTTTGTCAATATCACACGTAGTGGCGGACAATAGCCATGAACAAAGCTCTATATTGTTACAATGATTCATATCTAGATAAAGAAATAATCTACGCGGACGAAGTCGCGGGCTATAAAGCTAGTTTACTTATAAAATTTAAAAAAATACTAAAGCTGCTTGTTTCAAAACCTATTTTACTATTACTAGGTAACTAATTTATGCTATATGAAGCGCTCGTGGTGTAGCATGATTAGCCGTTCTTAATCGATCGGCAAAGTTAAGCTACGCCTGTCGTGGTCGGTACCTGGATGGGTGACCGCCTAGTGGTATTTCAAATCGAGCGTTTCCGTGCTTCGGAAGGCACGTAAAGCCGTTGGTCCCGGTTATCGCTTAATTGTGATAGTCGTTAAGCTAGTTGGATGCCTGCGGCGGCTTGAAAAATTCCAACAGTAGGTTGACCAATAGCCTACCTCCACCGACCCGCAGTGGGCACGCGTGGTGGAGTATTGCCCATTCCCTTTCACCTTCATTTGTGAAAGGAGGCCTGTGCTCAGCAGTGGGACATTATAGGCTGATGATGATGAGGTAACTAATAAACTACTTGCGTTTCTCTGTGCAAAAGCGACCAAATTTCCTGGAGCCTAATATCCTTCGCAGTGAGCCTATGTAGGTCATAGGCTCCCTCTGTCTATATGTTCCTTTATAATAGGGAGTGCTGTGCTCCGTCCAACGATCTTTTCAACCTGGTTCCATCGGAAACGGCCAAAACACATTTTTTGACTAAGGTGTAGAGATTTTCAAGTTAGGGTTTGTTGAGTTAGGTCGTGTAGAGTTATAAGCTTGGCTCTACATGAGATCTGATAACTTTTTGACAGTGCGAGCCATATGGTCTCGGCGACATTTTACATGAAAATATTTTTGGTGGGATCATCATTTACACGAAATGTGATGTATTTGTGTTATGTTTACAAATAACGAAATTGTTGTTCGTAAGATGATCAGGGCGCATCCGTAGCAGTGCTACGTGCATTACTCGAACTATTCATTCATATCGCAATAGTGAATCTAAGATGACGAAGAAAATCAAAAAATGTTTTGTGTGCCTCCTAAGAGTATACAAATGTTTAAGAACTCCAATAACAAAGTAAGTGTTAAGTACCTACCTAATTACAATAAATGTTGGTGATATAATAGGAATATCAACTCTTTCACTTTGTAACAGACACCGACCCTCTTATTATATGAGATGGTTTAAGCCTAGTCTAGTAAAACCCGGGATTTAAGATAGCCCCAAATCGGACATTAGATAGTGACGGATATTAAAAACGTGGGTTTTACTCTTAGAGCATTTAGAACTAAAATTTGTTAAAACCACCTCATGTATTATAGGGGAATAATAAGTTTCCTTTTATAAGTATGTAGTACTTTAGTTTTTAATTAAACTCCTGAAATTAACGTTAAACTCCTGAAATGAACGATTTTCACTTTCAGATTCCGAAAAACATTTATGAGAAAATCAAATATGAGGCAGTTAAAAGTTGCAGTTGGATTGCTAATAATTACCGTATGCTTAATCACTCTGCTTTGCTACTGGCATTGGCACCGCTCCTCGTTGAACCCACACCAGCACCGCCGCATCACTACACTATATCAACATCGATTGAAAAAATATGTAAAGGGAACTCCATTCTCACACGTCAATTTAAATACATTATACAAAAATGAAATCAAGGCGGAGGGTAATAATTCGCTGGAGTTAGATAACCCGTTTATACCAGGTATCAAAATATCAAATCAAAATATCAGTAGTTCTCAGGTATTAGTGGAATGAAACTAGAAACTAGAAACTAAAAATATAAAGAAAAAACATTTGCAGTATGGGTATCAGTGGTTGCCTGTGTGTGACAGATGAACAGACGAACAGAGTGGCACCGTAAGGGTTCCTTTTTATCTTTAGGGTTAGGACGGAACCCTAAAAAAATTGAATTCCAAGAACTGCGAGTCAACCCTATACACAGAACAAATCAGTCTAAATCTAATGTTTATTAGGTGCCAATTTTTTTAGATATCTTAGATCCAATTTTTTTAGATTAGATCGGGTATCTTTGGTGTATCTATAGTAATTTAATAGAAGGTAATTAGCGTGAGTTACATTACCTAAGATAATGATGATGACAACGAACGAATTTTGTTCGTTCGTGACTCTGCTCGTGCTTGCTTCGCGTAGCATGGACGCACCATAAGGTTTTTATTGATGATATTGATGAAGGATTGAGCTTTGTATCAATTACTTTTTCGAACCATGAGATCTAGCATTTTTGCCGAAATATTGGAGAAGTTGGAGCTGGCTGCTTCAAAGAGCGTAAGCGCACGTCATGCATGCAGGCATTAATTACACGACTTTGTTTTAGCACGGATCATCGATACACCTGGATGTAAAATTCCATTGCAAATCATAACTAATTGGAAAACCTATAAAAACAATAAACGAAATGCATCTTGTGGAAAACGAGCAGTGTTTTTAAAGAAAATTGATATAGATAAAGTTCAGGTGTTTATAAAAGCGCGATATATGAAAACATACTTGAGAAAAAGTGTGCTGTTTGATTGCTGTTACAGATTTCTACAATCATCTATGGAGCCTGGGAACGAAGAAATGAAAATACGGTTAGTACTTGCATATCGGAATACGACTTGCCAAACCATACTATTAATACCTACCTAGGTGATATGTATTTTAACTGGCGGAATTCGAGTTAAAAAAATAATTTTATTCCCAAATATTATAGTTTCATATAAAACAATTAAAAAAAAATGTTTTAGTTTCATTTAAAATTGTTTCAGTTTCACGACATGCAAAAAAACCTACAATGGACATACAATCACTTTGGAAAATGACTTTGTTAATATCAAATGCTTCGAATATGACAAACGAAACATATCTTATAACATCTATGACGACATATACCCATTTGTTAAGAAGACCAGCATTACAAAGCCAAATAAATTCAGTAATTGTGAAAACAAATACAATGTTTTAATGATAGGAATAGATTCAATGTCTTTACCTCGCTTCGGTAAAACGATGCATCGGACATCTAGTTTTTTCCAAGAAAACTTTTGGTCTGCCTTCAGAGCATACCATAAGGTACGTAGGTACCCACATACTTTTAGAATTAAGCACTTATCAAATATCTACCTATATATCCGTTTTTTTTTCTAGGTTGCTGGTAGCGCTTTTCCCAATATAATGGCCACCCTTACCGGTAAAGATTCTGCAGCGTTAACAATAAATTGCTCCAGTAAAATGGACCAATGCACAGATCTTTTGATTTGGAATAAGTTTAAAGAAGCAGGTTACGTGACTGCTTATGGAGAAGATTCTCTTCAACTGCCAGACACATTTTCGAATCCTTATGCGTTCCATAAACCTCCCACAGATCATTATATGCGGCCTTTTTTCGTCAAAAGTGAAACAGCACCGATGTCCGATAGATCTTTAGTGTGCGCAGGAAAATTGCCTTCTGGAAAACAATTACTTAACTACGCTTTAGATTTTGCTGGTACTTATAGAATGGAGTCCTTTTTTGGTTTATTTTGGATCAATTCTTTTAGTCAAAATCCAGAGAGTCAATCACAAGACGGGGACAAAATATTAGAGAATTTCTTAAATCAGCTATCTTACACGGGGGTTCTCTTCAACACTTTCATCATCGTTTTCAGTGACCATGGCATACGCTTCGGCAAAAACCGGTTAGAAATAGCAGGTTACTACGATGAACGCTTGCCATTCTTATTTATGTGGGTACCTTTACTTTTCAAAGGACATCACGGTCTTAAATTTACATCAATCGAAATTAATCAGTACAGATTAGTGACACCCTACGATCTGTATCTAACTCTTATGGATGTAAACCGTATCTCTACTTGTAGTACGAGTGACTCATCCGAGGTAGTTTCTGAGGCATGTCCCAAGTGCCAAAGTATGTTCAATGTTATAAGTTCTAATCGTACGTGTCAGGATGCTGCCATTAACGAAAAGTGGTGCAGCTGTCATAATTTGTATCCACTCCTTAAGGAAGATGCTGAAGGTATGAAAGCCGTTTCTTTTGTTGTGTCTAGCGTTCAAAACCGGATAAAATTTATGGTGAATAAACGTTGTTGGGTTTGCATTAATCCATTACTTAAAAATATTATAAGAATCGGTTTTTATTACGAAAAAGAAAAGACTACCGTATATTATGTGATTGCATTTACCATGACTCCAAGTAATATGTCATACGAAGCCACGGTAAAGAGAAAAGGTGGTAAAATGGAACTCGTGGGTCAACTCAGTGTAATATCAAGGTACAAGTCCTTCGGAAACTGTACAATCAAAGCAAGCGACCGCATGTTTTGTGTATGTCAGAGAATAAAAAAATGTGTAATATAAAAAGGAAATGCAATTGTTATATTATTCCCCCTATTTATTTAATACATAAGTTTGAATTCTGACTGTGATAATAAGTGTTTTTTCTACAAAACCGTTGAGTAGTTGACGCGTGAAGGCGTAACAAACAAACAAACAAACTCACTTTCGCATTTATAATATTAGTTAGGATTAGGATATACAGGTTGTTGTTTTGGTCAGCGACGAGCGACTCAGGGTCGATAATACAAATGACACTGGTGCTAAAAAAAATATAAAAAAATACTTTATTTTTTTTTAATAATAAAAATAAAAAAAAAAAATTTTGAAAATCATGTAATAAGCTAAAGTGTAGACATAATACTCAACGGGAGTACGAGGGAGTAAAGGGGTGGGGCGATGGCGGCTTGCGCCTAGCTCTAGTCTGTGCACGTGCCTAGTAACCATACTTTGCAGTAATTTTATTTCAAATTGAATAAGGTATTTCTCAACATATTTACAGTATTTAATGGAATTAAGTCCATTTTTGGGGAATATATATTTTGTACTACCGCTCCTGGGTCGCTTGTCGACGACCAAAACAACACCCTGTATAGGGGTAAGATATCAATAAAACACCTAAGTAGGTACTAATTTTTTTTAATAATCTATTTAATTTTGTAGTTGTAAAATATTCTTTAAATTTATTACACGCTACCAAATAAATTAACTACACAGGCATACATCTAAATAGATAACGCAAGTCCCACCAGCCGTATGAAAACCAAGCGTGACACTTTTTTATATCTACCATAATATCACTAGATCGATTTAGTTAGGTTGTCATTAGAGCTTTAACTTGAAAATGAAGCGATCCTTCTATTAGTCAGCTAAACACATCCCTCGCTACACGCCTCTGGTGGACATGCAGTCTTATACGCGTTCCCTGTTCGCGCGAAAAGGTTTCAAAAGAAGAGCATTGCTCTCCCTTTTTGCACAGCTTTTAACACGCGAAGTACATGCACTCGCGTCATCTATTTAGATGGATATCTGTGATTAGCTACTTATATCTTATACCAGTTTCTTAAATTGAACATTAGGTATATTATTGTTACACAATATATATAAACTCCGTACAATATAATAATATTATACTTATAGTTACAGATACGTAATTATTTTAGCTCCCACTCATGGCTGCAAATTGAACAAAATAAATAAATTCGATCTATGGTTTATAAAAAACCAAATTCAATGTGTATAAAAATTAATTATTATTTACCTGGGTAACAAAAAATTGGGTATTTTTTTAAATGTCCATAGTATTAAATATAATTTAATTTGTCATGCGCTAATTATATAATACCAAATCACTCAGATCCATTCTTATGATACCTAGGTAACTGGCATTTTCTGAAAGTTAAATCAAAAATCAAAACTGTTACCGTACCGTCATTGATATATACTTTCAACAAGAGATGAACTTTGATTTGGCTGTCAGAAACTGGCAGTAAGGTAAGATCATTCATTTATGGTGCACATCAGTCATTTCACAGGTCAGTCACGCAGTGTATGGAAATGTCTGCAGTGAGGGCCGGCCGTGACGACACGGTTACTGTTAGGTCGGTGACGTGCCGTGCCGCGATATCTAGACCGTTGTGTGAGGACGCACCTTATAGGTTCATAAAACTTCTTATGAAATCCAAAAGTTATTACATAGTTTTAAGTCAAATAAATAATAATTTAGAACAACCTGCTATGGGCATTCTGCACACAAATCTGTACCGCGAAATATTTTTTTATTACAGATCTTATAATGGCAAACATAAAATAATAATAATACTTACATAGATATAGCTCACTCCAGCTATCCTGTCCGGCTAAAAGCTAATTTCAGTGCAGGTGATATATAACTCCAGTAGGTGATAAAATAGTACATAGACTAATTGCCCTACTCTCTTCAATAAACAATCGGAGAAATCTTAAATAAATTAGCACCTTAGTGAACCAATTGGGTTTTACGGAACAGACACCGCAATTGCTATTTTTATTTTTCATAATAAATTTAGATTTTTAAATACTAATTGCCATTCATGAAAGTCTTTAAATGTCAAAATATAGCAAGGTATACGCTTGGATAGTCACTATATAAAAGTCCTATCCATAAAAAAAATGTGTAGATGTAATATTCCATTCCGTCAGCTTTTGACCCCAATTGTAATTGTAATATCGCAGGACTAAATAATAATAAATAATAAGCCTTTTATTTCGACACGCATCAAGATATTTTACAATTTAAGTGTTTGTTAACTGTGTTAGGTTAATATATGTAGTTCTTCATATATCTCTATGTTTAGCTAGGGCCATCTAGTCATGCCCTGCTTTTGCAACGATATCATCAGCCCACCGTCTAGATGGTCTACCAACATTTCTTTTTCCTAACGGTCCTCTCCAACGTGTCGTTTTTATAGTTCATCTGTTGTCTGTGAAACTCGAAATATGACCGGTCCGCATCTGTTAATTTCGTTCTTTCTCTGTAATTCCTCCCTTATTTTGTATAATTTTCTCTCTCTCTGTTTCAGTCCGTCGCCTTCGTTCGTTACTAATATAATATTAGGTATAATTTACGTGTTTTTAATCAACTGGTCAAAACATAGGCATATGTCTAGTTACCTACATGTCTGCGTTGTGTCGCGCTGGGGTGTCGTGACTGGTGGGTGACTGATCGCTCCCGAGCCCACTCGTACTATATTGTCATATGCGCGCGTCGCACATGTAGGTACTTAGGCATTAATTTACTGGGCATAAAAGTATTGAAAAACTGATTTCGTGACATATTAGTAGGTATTACATTAAATTTAGTCTGACGGCA
Source organism: Polyploca ridens (assembly GCA_951394255.1). Classification (NCBI taxonomy): domain Eukaryota; kingdom Metazoa; phylum Arthropoda; class Insecta; order Lepidoptera; family Drepanidae; genus Polyploca; species Polyploca ridens. The sequence continues at coordinate 6,795,057 of OX596247.1, forward strand.
AAGTCTGACGATTTGGAATATAGAGTTCATCCATGCACTGAGATTACCTTTCCCCTTGGCCTTTTTCCCGTGGACATGTATATCAGCTATTGATTATAAATATTATGACACAGCATGAAAACATGAAAATTAAGTTCATAGATACCTACTCATTATGTAGCTGAAATAGGAAAAACTTGACATCACAATAAAAATCGTATTTTTATGTTTTGTATAAGTAGGTGCCTCAACTTAATGCCATGCATTTTACTAATATACTCATAAAATGGTCACGTAAATAACGTCACATTGTTTGACAATCACAGTAAGGTGATCGATAAATATGTGACAACTTAAACTGTGTTTTAGTTAGATATATTTTCATGAGTAAGGCCATAAATGAATAATAAAATACTCTTTTTATCACAATAGTGAACTAAATGCAATCATTATTATCATATTCTAATTAAAGAAAATAACTTACATAAATACTTTTTGTAAAATTGTCTATCTATGCTTGAATACTTTTCATCATGCTTGGTGATAATGGCTTGTTTGGATATATCACAAATAATGATAATTGAGATATTGCTAGGGCAACTCCAATTAAATTTGGCACCTGAAACAACAAAGTGTGCAAATAAGTATAAATGTTACTATTTACACAGCAGTATTAGGTTGTCATGATGATGTTGATAATATTAGTACTTATTAATATCAAGCGAAAAATACCAGCCTAACAAATTTTTTTAATACACTGAACATTCATTGCTAATTTGTTTTTTTTTTACTGTTTGTAGGCTTGTGTTTAACCGCAATTTCACCATGGTAAGTGATGATGTGTGTGATAATCTCACCATGGTAATGAGGAGTTTTCTTATGGTAGGTTCCTGTATGGTCAAAATACCTGTCACGTGCGTTCAAATTGGTTCGAATTATCAACGATTGACAGGTATTTTGATCATAGAGGAATCATAAGAAAACTTCTCATTAAAAAATCGTTAACGCTAATAAAAGTTAAAATTAAAAACTATTTCAGAAAGGTCGTAAGGTTGTAATTTTTTATAAGATTGTCTTCTACTTCTCAATTCTCATGAATATCTTTTAATTTTATTGGTTATTCGGGTTAAAAGCTAACTACACACGGGGGGAGCGAAGACAGCGGAGTGGAAAGAAGGGTGTTGGTGCGGATTGGAATAGTAGCTGGACTTTCTAGCAGACATCGGAGGGAGAATATGACCGGATCCGCATCGAACGCCAGAGCGGTGGAGGCGACTCAGAAAAGCCGATCAAAAGCAAGAGCGACTTATCGCATTCGCGACGTGGCGCACTAGGCCCCGCGAGGAGTAGGTAGGTAGTAGGTATGTGCGCAAATACGTCGTCAAAGCAGCCCTTCCAATCTTCGAGGCCAGATGGAGCGACAAGGTAGACAACTCGCCTACAGACATACTCATCGGGAATGGGTGCTTCGGTGATTATCCGTGTAAAATCTGTCGTGACGCAACAACACTATTCCTCTGCGTATCGAAAAAGAGCGCCTAAACGGGGTCCTTTGATCTTGGTCAATCGGAACTGGGGCCTTGAGCGCCCAAAAGCAGTCTCGAGGAAGACGATGGGTCGATGTGGTCACGACTTATATCCATAATTTATTATTTTTTACACTAAAACTGAGATAGGTACAAAATATTCGTACCGGACCTGGGTTATTTCTCATGACCTTTCATGAGTAACAAAATTATGTGGATTAATGACCATTATGGAAAGCAACATTTATGAGATTATATTTTATGAGTAGTAAAATTATGAGAAATGATATTAGTTTAGTGATTTGTCTGAATATTTGATTTATTGCCAAAATGATTGTGATATATTAAAAATAAAATATAGTTACCACAAGAAAGATGTCTTTTTCAATAAAACCATACAGGAACCACAGGGACGATACAAAGAAAGACATCAGTATCATTGGAAATGGCAGGCATTCAGTGCTCTTCACACGTAGTACATAAAAAAGTTTACTCATTGGTGCAGCTACTGTTAATAATGTTAGGGTACATGCCAATACACCTAAAATAGGTTTAAAATAATTAACATCTGCATCCTCATTACACCTGTAGGGGTGGATAGAGGGAACAGAGGGTCTAAGTGTTGTTTACTAATTACCAGTAACCCTATATACTAATACTGCCTTGCCTGGTCTAATACTGCCTTGCTAAGGTTTCCTCGCAACTTTTTCCTTCGCCGAAAACTCAATCTTATTGTAACATTGGAACCTGCAACCATCACGGCATTCCGAGATCACTACCCCTGACATATAATCATATCGCTTTAGATTCTTAATGTGATGAATGAAAGAAACATGTTGAATGTCTCGAGGGCAATTTAGAAGTAGGTACATGTTGCTTTTTTTTAAATAAATTATTTTGCTTCATTTCATTAGTTAACTTTTCTATTTTAACAGGGTATTCTTATTTAATTATTATTTAAATTATAATAACAGCAAAGAAAAAACTTTTATATCTTACCCAGTATACATAATAGTAATTCATTATCTTCTGCAGTTGAAACATAACTAAGAACAAAAACCATAAATACTACTGTAGATGATACTTGTTTCACAACTGTTGACTTCTTAAATGTGTAAATATAAAACACAATTATGTATGACACCATTAGAGCTATTCCAATAGTATTAACAAACACAATTTTATCATCGTGTTTAGTTAAACCATACAGAAGCCATAAGCTTGCCCTGAAAATTTATTTAGTTGTTAATTTTTCAACATACAATTACATAGTCAATATAATGTTTTTTTTAAAATAGTTTTACTTACGACAATGCAGCACATGTAAATGGTAGCGGCGAAGCTTCGGCAGTTGTTCTATTAACCACATATTGCTTGCATACTAGTCTGCAAAGAAACATGGTTTATCAAAATGGACATCTTTACTCATAAAATTGTACACCTAAATAAATAACATTTTGAAGATTGACCTTGTTTCTGTTTATTTTAATTATACAATTTTCGTATTGTTATCAGTCTTATTTCAATTTTAATTATACGAGTACCACCATCATTATAAATAACCAATGTTGAACACTGTATAGCAATATTAGTATTACAAATGAAAACCAGGATTTTAAAAAAAGGCTGACTTTTTAAAGTGTGCATTTGTGGTTTTGATGAGATTCAAAAACTGTGGGGCTACCACATAAGTTAATCTTAATGAATTTCATTAAACTGGTCTTCCTTTTTCTACAATTTAACTATATTAATGGAACACTTTAATATCAAATGAGTTAAGAAATTGATTCGTCTAGTGAGTGACCTGCTTGAGGTTTAAAATAGGTTTTCTATGAAGCCCAGTTTCATGTAGTTAAAGATTGACTTATGAGGTAGTCTTCTGTATCCTCCCTCTCGAATAATAAACTCAACGATTGTGTCACGTGTGCGAGCGCCGCGTAAGGAATATTGAACACTAGGTTCTGACCAGCGGTTTTACCCGCGTATATCGGGTATTCAGGTTTTTCCCGCAATAAAATGTATCCTATATGGTAATCCAGAACATATTATATGTGTACTTACTAAATTTTATCCAAATCCGTTCATCCAAACATTCACGTTAAGGCCGGCCGCATACTATAAGAAAATTTCTGACGCCCGCCGGAAGGCACTTTCCTCATACATTTTGTTCTAGACCCCGCATACTATCCGAAAATTCTGACGTGTCGACGTCCAAAAATGTATGAGCAAGCGGGCGTCCGAAAATTTCTTATAGTATGCGGCCGCTCTAAATTATAATATTAAAGTAATGAGAAGATACTTACATTCCTGACAAAAATTGAAGTATTGTTGTGATGACGGCCAAATTGCTGACGAAGTCTCTAAACTCTGTTAGGTGCATTGCAAAGTAGCACCCTAAAACTAGGAAATAACTAATATAAACATCTTATAATAAAAATAAACTTTTAAATAAAATAGACTGTTGCGAGGTTGTTTTCGAATTATAATTGCTGGCTATGTTCATGCTAATAATATACCTATGTAATAATAAAAAGTTTAGAGATAAAATCAAATCAAATCGTGTATTTTGTTTCAAATTAGTTGACTGACAGGGTGACACTGACAGGTCTGCAGCGTTGCCAGAGTGACTTCACGATAGAATACGCACAGCACCTAAAAATAGTACGAAACTTAACTTTTGAGTACACAGTGAATAAAAAATTATTTAAGTAATTTCTCAGATAAAGTAAGTTTATTCATTGCATTTTGTAAGTACCGTTTGCACACCGAAACCGAAGGGACCACGAAATAACAAAAACAAACCAGCGAAACCACAAACAGTAACACAGAATGATGAATCATAGGATATATGATTCAGTGTTTCTTTTGCATTCCATGATGGAATACAAAATAAACACACTGGGGCGCTAGTGCTCATTTTGTGCTGAAACTTACTCTACAGAAAATAAAATTATTTAACTTTTTTATTTTGATTTTGAAAATTTGAATTTTTTGTCTTGAAAATGAGGAGTTTTCTTAAGATATCTCTATGGTCAAAATACCTGTCAAATTGTGTTACTTAAGGTTCAAATTGGTTCGAATTATCAACAGTTCCACAGGTATTTTGATCATAGAGGTATCATAAGAAAACTTCTCATAAAATAGTACGCAAATTGGCGGGAGAGTACCTGAGAACGCTACCTAACGAAATAGTACGCAATGCGTACTAGTGCGTACCCTAATGGCAACGCTGCAGGTCTGTCACCTGTCAGTCCTGAGGACAGACAATGTCAAATTTGACAGTCAATGCTGCCAGTGTATGATAATTATTTGGTGGTACCACAGAGTACGAGTACGGTCCGTAAGCACCGGTACGGACCAAATGCCTTGAAACGAAGTGCGCGTACATAGTTTGAACGACTAAAAGAGATAATATAATAAATACCAGTTTCTCGTTTTTCATCAATTCAATATCTAGTTATCATGTTGACCACGGAACAAAATAGGATACGCACAGCACCTAAATAAAAATAGTACGAACGCAGTGAATAAAAAAATATTCATGTAATTTCTCAGCTAAAGTAAGTTTATTCATTGCATTTTGTAAGCGCACCGAAACCGAAGGAACCACGAAAGAACAAAACCAAAGCAAACCAGCGTAACAACAAACAGTAACACAGAATGTTGAATAACGGCCCATTTGGCGCAGTTGGTTAAGGTTCACCTTACGCGCCGCAGGTCGTGGGTTCGATTCCCACACAGGACATGCATTTGTGTGCATGAACATAATCTGTATATCCTGAGTCTGGTTGTGTTATTTACAAACAAAAAGTAGTATATGTATTATATCAGTTATCTGGTTTCCATAGTACAAGCTCTGCCTAGTTTGGAATCAGATGACCGTGTGTGAGGAATGTCCAAGAATATTTATTTATTATTATTCAATTGACTTGATTCTTTTTTCAATTAGATGTATTATTTTAGTGTTATAATACCTCGCAGTTTTGATAATTCATATTTTATCATACTTTTTTCAAAAAAATATAATTTTCTTTTTTCAGATTGCGGTATCCTAGCAAGAGATGCTCAAGACACAGCATCAGCTGTGTGTGTCTTGAGCATATCAATAGGTACTTATACTTTGGGTATATCAATACTTATACTTTTTGATAACATTTTTGATTCTGTTAATGGTACCTAAAATAACTGTGCCTAGATTTAGATTAGCTAAATTAAATAAGTCCTTTCTGGGGAATTGTATCCAATTTTACAGTAAAATTCCTTACACCTGCAGAACATATCAAAAAGCGGTTGTTGAGTAGGGCCTATTATAAAGTGTCTCATTATATTGACGACAAGGATGTATGGAAGTAGCTTCTCTCTGCACTTGCTTCACTTAGCAGCTAGTTCAAGGTCCATTTTAATTCAGAGTATGCTATTATTATTATAAGTTATCTTTTTTTTTTGTTTAATTCACAGATTATTACTTATAGTAATTAATTCAATTTAATGTTTTTCATTTATTTCTAAATTCATCGATATATTATGTCTGTCTAATGAATTGTTATATTTTCTATATACCTAAATGATATTTAGTATAAACTTGTCAATAGTCATAGTGATAACAAATTGCGTGTTTAGTAGTTTCCCTTTAGTTTATTTTTTATTTCTAAGGCAGACTTAAATAAGTCATGCTCACTTTAAGGCCTTTGCTTGCGGCGGCGTCGTGTGACGGGTCGCTCACTTCCCTCCAATATGGCGAGGAGGGCGATGGCTGCCACACGCGTCATACTTGTGAACAGGTGCTGCTTGTGGGGGTTGGTCTGCTTAAGTTTGCCATTTATTTATTTACTTATTAAATATAGATTCAGTCTACTTTGTAGTTTTGCCGCCGCGCCGGGGCACGCAATTATTGTCAGTGCGATTAGAATGTAAATATTATGTAATGAATCTAAGCTTGTTTTGAAAAGATGAATTGCTGAGTTTATTGCCGGCTCTTCTCAGCAAATGCAACCTTCCGAACCGGTATTAGAGTATTAGAGTCAGACTTTTCAAAAGTGCCTGCGAAGGTCTATTTGAATAAATGATTTTGAATTTGAATTTGGTAGTTATAGCATAATTAAAAATGGAAAGGCCTACAGAGCAGCTGTATGTAACGCCTAAATCTCCTCATCACCTACTATGGCGCAAAAGCTTACCAATCCTCAAATCTACGCGATTTGTTGATAAAAAAGGTAAAAAAGCATTAGTGCCTCGTTGTCAAGTTGGATAAGCATTATCGAGGGATTCGAATTAATAACTGAATATTTTAAATCCCAAGGCATAACCTCACTCTTGTTGCGGAACTTTAACCAAGATCCCTTGGAAAATTGTTTCGCACAAATCTAAAATATTGTACCTAATAGAAATTTTAAAGGATGATTGCCGCATAGTGGATTTAAATAATTACATAGCATTGATAGTTATCACAATTATTGATTTATCATTTCTCTCTTGTGGATCTCATAAAAAAAAGTGTTAGATTTTTTGATCAATTATTCCATTGTATTCTTTATACATAACTGGACAAAAGAAATAAGTGGTACGTTGTCCGGAAAATACCAACTGTAAGATGAAGGTGATGAGCTGAAAACAAAAGTATATACATATTATGTAAAAACTAAATAAAACTAGAAAATGTAGAAAATAACATAGTGTTTTTATGTTCACATCAGTATCCCTATTAAAAATACAAGCGTATATTGTGCATTATCGTGTAATTTATAACTATCAAGAAGTTTGAGAATGATACACATAATACTCGAGTACACGAAATATAATGTTGCCATGTAAAGAGTTTCAATTGCAGCCAGGCTCAACTTTCGATTGCCAGACTCTACCTATCCATACCATAATACTATAGCTATGTAGGTATTACCTACCTATATATAATCATAAGTATAGCTATACCGGGTGATTTTGAATTTCTTAGCTATTTTTTTTCCCTCGGATCAGAATCACTAATAGAACACATCCGTGCAAAAAAAGAACCTTTTTTTTGTTCATAATTTTGTCGTAAGAATATCCTAAATACTCCACATTACTGGATAACGTTAACAAGTAGATGACCTTGAACTTCAGCTGGTAGACGTCACCGGAACATTGAAATATGCTGCGGAAATACGTGAATTCTTTCGTAACGCGCACTAGGTGGAAATTGTGTTTAATACCTACTAAAATTTCACCATATTATTTTTCCATTTTCCATTCACAAAATTAAGTAATATCAGGAATAAACTCTTCATAATGTTGTTTACATTTCGAGTATTTTGATTAATAAAAACTGTCATTGAATCGAATCTGTCATTCATTAAAATCTTCTAAAATAAATTCTATTTTTCATTTTCACTAAGGAGGAAACTTATCTTTCAATAATTATTAACAATACATTAGGCAGCCCACACGCATCATACAATCGCCGGCCGACTTTATGTCGGAAAGAGAAGAAAACTTGAATGTCAGCATTGTAAGGAGAAAACAGGATAGCTTTATAAAACGTTTGACTTGGTTAATAACCCTTAAACGAACCTATCCTAGAAATAAATTCTAAAATTGCCTATTTCGCTAAAAAGGTCTGATGTCAGTCGGTGGATTCAATTTTATAAGAGAATAAATTCTTTCGATTTGAGAGATTCAAATGTTCTTCGCATTTGAATTCCTTACTACCAGAGAACACGTCCTACAAAACCGCCCTAAAGGCCTCAAGTCGGACTGAGAGAGATTCAAATGTTCTTCTCATTTGAATTCTTTACTAACAAAGCACTCGTCTTACAAAGCCGCTCTAAAGGCCTCAAATCGGAATGACAATTGGACTACCGATTGTCTGACGTGTGGAAGCGTCCTTATACGAAACCTCTCTTCCCTTCTCTTTTAATTTCATACAAAGAATTAAAAAAATATTGCTACGACGTGTTTAGGTGTGCGGTCAGCTTAATACTTCATGTCAACCTATTTGAAAAATGTCTGATTATGAAAAAAAAAATGTTTAGTTGCGCACGCAGGTATTCTCTGGTTACTGGTTGCTAGGGCAACGTTTTAGAAGATCAACAGTCGTTTCTGGGTGATAAAGAATATTTTTAAATTTAATTGAATAATTATGGAACTCTCTGGAATACACTATCAGTTTGATCAACGGAGGGCTTCTGCCTCACACAAGATGCCGCGCGGCGCCCGCCACCCCACCCAACTGTGCGTTTTGTGGTTGCAGATCACTGGAAGTGTGTTATTTAAAACCAAATAATAAGTTGTCAATAAACTGCAATATTCAGTTCAATGTGATTTTAAATTAGCCTTAAGTTGGCTCTAAAGTTTTAAAGTGTTACAACGATGGATATGTTCGAATTGTGATACGATGAGTATGTTTGTAATTGAGTTAATAAAAAAAGTGAGTTACTGTATTTTTGTGGCTTCATTTTATAAATTTTAAACGGGTAAGAATACCGAGAGTGATGTATAGGATATTTAATTTAGATGGTGTTCGTGTTTTTGTATACTACGCAGTATCTAACATTCTCGGTTGTTGACAGCCATGTGACGTAGCGTATTGGCGCGCGGTACGACCAACGATTTTAGTAATTCTGAGAAAACTTTGGATCGTCATAACTTTATTTTTTTCTATAAAAATTATATCTAAAAATAAAACATGATTTTTTTTATTTTTTATTAATGATCGACTCCTTTAAAATAGCTAAGTAATTCAAAATCACCCTGTATATATTTTAGGTATTTTAGTTTCCGACCATGCTCTCAGGTGGCGGTACATATAAGCTTAAGTTTGACAGCAGCCCTGAAGTTGCCACTAGTTGCCAGTCTATCTCCAGTACAGGGTTGGATTTCGTAGTATAATTATACTATTTGTACCATAATTTTGTGATGTGTAGTATGTAGTATCGTAATGTCATTATACTACGCGAAAATACCATAATTTTACCTTTAGGTCGATAGACTACTGTTATTGGTTGAAATAAATTAAAAAATATTATTTTACGAAATAAAGTTCGTTGTAATAGTTGTTGTAGTTATAGTAAATCGCTCTATTGACTCCTGCACAGGGATTACGTAACTTTATTTCAATGAAATTCTGATTGAAATAACCTCTGAATCGGTAGAAATATTACAAAATCGCAGATGGTTCCATTTCTAATGAACCACTGTTTGTATTTGCAGTGTTCAGAACGTAAAAAAGTTGTCAGAAAACCGCTATATTGAACCGATTTCAATTCGAAAATGATTGAAATTTAGTTACGTAATCGCCCCACTGATACTTTCATGCGATGCTGTGAAGAAAGTAAATGTACCTAATGTGTATTGAATTTATTCCATCTGACGACATGCTATGTCGTGTCAATGCCAAAGACAAAGTTTCGAAAGACGATTGGCTGAAATAAACATCTACTTGCATTTTGGTTGATTTGTAACAATAACAATAAAACTAAAATGCATTTTTATTTAAATTCATAACAAAATGGACGAAAAGCGAAACGTAGTATTATTTTCGACAAATTAGTATAATTTTATTTTCCATAGACAATAATTTTCTGGGGGTCTGATTACAACCCTGCTCCAGTATACAATAGTAGTCTTTGTATACAATAGTAGCTACCTACACACTCTGGTGCACTCTTTGAAATTTTGAATAGTAGTCATGTAGTAGTCTTTGGTTCTATCTGTGTTACGAGTTGTAGAAATTATTTTGCGATATAGTTGCAAGTAATTAGCTGCATTATTGCGTATGAACTCAGTTTATAGTGAAAACCATCAATAGCAAGATGCCCACTTGCAACGTAATTGGATGTGGCTGTCGCGGAAGAGAAAATCACCCGACCATAACTTTGCACCAGTACGTACTTATTTCAATCGAAATATCTTCTTTAATTCCTAAACAAAAATATTTGCAACGTTAAATAGTTTCAACAGTAAAGCATTCATAGTTTCGCTTTTAATTTATAATTGAACATTTTATTGTAGCGTTTATTCGCTCAAAGAGCAGCTCGACTGGGGAAGTAGGTACCTCCACCTTACAGAATACCGCAGCCAAATAACTTAAATGTTGTGTAAAGTTGTGTTCCTGCGCGTGATTAAGGCGCCAGAGCACATTGGGGAAGGGGGAAAGGTCGGTAACCGCTTACCATCAGGCGGGCCGTATGCTTGTTTGTATGCTGTTTTTAAAAATCTGGTGAAAAATTCCAACCTCTCGGACTGACTATAGTCGATGCTGTAATTGCCATATTTCCATGAATGTTTATATTTATTTGTCTAGTATGTTATTTATTGTTTCTACTCGGAATTACTTCTACTTATTTTTATCTTTGTATTTATTAATAATAATATATATTTTCTTAAAATTATATATATTTATTATTATATTTATTTAAATCTATGTATTTATTTACATAAAGACTTATATAATTGTATGTATGTATTTTTATTTACCTATTTTTGTTATAAAAGTATACACCACCGTCTAATAACATGTCTAAATTCCTCTCCATCCTAAGGTTGTCTGGAAGAGATTGCTTTTTAGCAATAAGACTGCCTATTGTTTATACTTTGTTTAAATACTTTTGTACAATAAAGAGTTATCTATCTATCTATCTTGTTTACTGACTTAGTTGTATAAAAAAACGTTTTGACGTACACTGCAAAAAACACGTTTAATGCAAGGACAGTAGGTACTGAGCGGTTACCGTAGTAACTCACAGAGTTGTGATGGTTGTTAACCTTAAGCCTTACTTTACCCTACCACTCATTTACTCACTAATATATACATGCAGTATGAGTGCAGTAGTGATGTAGGCATAATTCAGGCTATTTTGTCAAACACAAAAACAGAACATTCAAAAAAATTTTGTACTCTGGTAACTCTCCTTCACCAGTGACGCTCTCTTTACTCTTACTTAATATAATTATTTCATTTGTTTATTTCTTTATACTGTGTACTGAGAAACTATGTGCATGATACGATGGGATTGACATGTCCTGTGGACAAAAATCCCAAATAATAATATAGATTAAAAAAAAAAGAAACCCTACCACTCATTTACTTACTAATATATACCTGCAGCTCATCTATACTATAATTAATATAATAAAGCGGAGTATTTTTGTTTGTTTGTTCAGATTTGAAAAATTCATTCACTTATAGGAAGCTACATTATCCCCGTATTATAGGCTTTTTAATCATCGGAATAAAAAAAAAATACATATAATAATAATAACTAAAACTAAGAAGTCTGAAATGAATAAACCCCCTTACTCATAAAACGTTATTTAAACTAATATACTGTTTAACACATTCTCTGCCAACGCAGTCAGTGCTGACCGACAGCGAAGTTTCCCTTTAGGCCTATTAAAAATCATAAATCTATTTAAAATTTACTAAATTGTTTTTTTGCTTATACATATGCCTTTATCTTTTACTCAAATGTTAATATGAGATTTACTCGTAGTTTGACAGCACTGCCCAACGGCCTGTAAGATCGAAATGAAAACCCTCGTAAAATGCGGTCATCACTCACTGACACGGCTTGAACTGAAAGTCTAAATGTCAACCATCACTGACCGACACGGCCTGAACAGGAAACTACGTTTTTTTTTCTCGGCATAGAACGTGTTAAAGGGTCACGTAAATAACGTCACTCTATTGTCATTTTCAAATAATGTGACATTATTTACGGTGACCATTTAATCAGTATAACAGTTAAATAGCGCTTTATGAGTAAGGGGTTTAGTTATTAAAAGAAACAAAAACTGCGTAAAACAAAAAATAAATGAAAAGTGAAAAACAAGCTCTTTAATCCATGGAATTTTCAATATAACTCGAATGTTATAAGGTATTGCAGACGACGAATTAAATTCAACTGTATGTACCAATTTAACGTTCATAAGTGCCTTACTAGGGCCTAAACTGAATAAATGACTTTTTGATTTTGATTTTGACGACAAAAAAATATTACAAAAAAAATATACATACTTAGCACTGAAGCACTGTGTGGTCAGGGAGGCCCCAAATAATGACAATGTTTTTTTTTACAAAAAACTAAGCGTGCCAATATATTCAACCACTTGCAGTATCTCCGTGACTTAACTTGAAGTTACTAAAAGCATGGTGTGTGTCTTGTGAACAAGAAAGGAATAATTTGACATTATTACTTGTGCTGAGCGGCCCTCACCTCAGCAGTTAAGGAACGTTAATTTATCATGAATGCTATTTTATGCTACTTTTGTATTTATTTTCAAGGTTGCCTGCTAATAAACAAAAGAGAAAAATTTGGCTGGAAGCAATTGGTGTTGAAAACCTAAAAATGTCAACAAAAATAATTCATATTTGTTCTCTCCACTTTGAAGAAAAATGTTTCAACCGGACACTGAATAAAGTACTATTGCGTGACGATGCGTCACCTTCACGAAACTTATTGGTAAGTATCATTGTGTATTTTAAAGGAGAAGTTCATAAAATAGATTCCCTAAAAAAGAAATCTAGACTGGCAATAAGTACAAAAGTATAAGTAATATTATTCTATTTAATTAATTTAATAAAAGCGAGCCCAAAAAGCAAGTTCAAAAGTTATATTTAAACGAATACTTGAAGTATACAGTATATAGTACATATATAATACATCATCTAGCTATTCTAGTTGCATAGACGCATACAAAAAAAAATATGCGTAATTTTTTATGGTTAGTAAAGTTGTTACATATTGGTCTTATTTTGCAAATAACTTTGTAACTTGGCGTTTTAGGGCTTAGGCAGCCAATTATAATTTGGTTTGTATTAAAGTCCAGATTCTTCAAACATTAACACACAACATATCCAAACAATTATTTTAAAAAATATAACATGATATAAAAGCAACCGTAATTAATTCTTTTACCAATTTTGATCAAACTACTTTCAGGTTTCATATTTACTAAAAAAAATTGTATTATAATTCATTTTATACTTTTTACAGCCCCAGAATACACGTATCTCTTACGTTTTAATACAAAACAACCAAAATGAGACTATAGCTTCATCTGAATGCAGTGCTCCTAATATGGTAATAAAATGTATATTATTAAAATCATAGATTTTATTTTATATTTGTTACTAATATGTATGTTAATAATAATGACTGTTTTTAGATCAAAGCTGTTTTTGTACCAATCATGAAAAATCAACCTAGAGGAATTTCAAAGAGGAATGGCTTAGATTTTGCCGCTTGCACCTCTGCTGCACCAGATTTAGCCGCTGGCACCTCCGCTACGCCAGATTTTGCCGCTAGCACCTACACCACGCCAGATTTTGCCGCTAGCACCTACACCACGCCAGATTTTGCCACTAGTACCTCGGCCAGGCTAGATTTTGCTGCCAGCACCTCCGCTACGCCAGTTTTTGGCGCTAGCACCTCCGCTACGTCAGAATTTGCAGCTAGCACCTCCACTAGGACAGAATTAGCCGCTAGCATCTCCACTACGCCAGATTTATCGGTATGACGCATTTGTGTTTCTTTGGGAAAGTTGTTTATTATCATGAGTACAATCATTGTGTCTAAGTATAGTTTACTAATTACCAGTCATCCTATATAATAAAGTCCCCCATACATCCTTTCTGCCCGTCTAATGGATAGACTAATTTATCAGGAAGTTTTGTGTAAGTATATAATTTATAGCGAAGCCGCGGGCGTAAAGCTAGTATGAAATAAAAGAAAATAATCTATTACATATAATAAAATCGTAAAGAAGCCTTTAAATGTCGAAATCAGATGTTGCTCAATCCATCGATGGAAGAACAATGAAAGAAAATACAAAATGGCGCTCGCTACGCCTGTGAACAGTGTTTTTGTACATTGGTGCCGATTCTGTTGTACACCGAACTAAACTAAACTAAATTAAAATTCACCTTATTTTAATTAAGGATTTTTTAAGAGCTATTCTGTTGTCACATCGAACTAAATTTAAATTTAGAAATGACAGGATTAATTTTGATTTTGACAGCTCTTAAATTGAATTGATGAGTGTTACCAGCACAGAAAAATAATGAACGAATGATATAAATTTTAATGGAAGAATAATTAAAAATAAATATTTAGTTCATAAATACCTATCATAAAAAAATGTATAATTATGGCAAGAAAAGAGTATATATTTGTGTTTTTCCAATAACGCGTAATAAAGTATGTTGAATATCTTGATTACCTGTGGAATACAGGCATAATAAATATATTTTTAGCCTGGCGAGTTTAGTACCTAGTATAGTAGTTTTTTTACCCTTAAAAGGATAGGCAAGGGTTATTCAACCATACAGCCTTTTCATATGATGTTATTTCTTTGAATATTCTGTCTTGTCGATTTCGATCGTATGGTGGTCGAGTTTTAGTTGTTTCTTCTTCTTAGTTTAAAGTTTCGCAACCAAATCCAAATTAAGACTTATTTCTGCCAGTGTCGAGTTATATTATAATTTCCAGTCACAACAATTACCACTTTCACAGTCCTCAGTCAGTCACCGTCCAATAAAGTTATGTTTTACTATAATGGTAGTAATTGTACTAAAACCCTTCATAGACTTTTTGAGACAACTTGAAAAGTCATGATACACATAATTCATTTCATTTCACTTCACTGGTACACATGGATGATCTTTATTGGGTGAAATACCACCGAAAATACACAATAGAACAAAATACACGAATTCTTGAAAATAAAAATGAAAACGCAACGTCACTCTACAAGCTCTCGCGAAAAAGTTGTTTACCTTTGCGACGAATCAGCGATAGCCGCAACCACTAATGCAAAATTAACTTAAATTAAATTCTCGCCCTATAACAGCGATTTTCTCACCGGGCCAGATAAGCTTGTGGCACTATAGTGGTATATCGTTGGAAGTACAAAAAAATAAAAATAAAACTTCGATGTTCACGTTTTGTAGTCCCGTTACGTATGTAACATATCCCTATCTTGCTTCGTCCTTTTTCTAATATGTAATTATTTAGAATTATGAATAATCCAGATCAAAATATCCACTTTCCAACACAATTTCTATAGGACTAAATTTAATCCACATCTAATTAGATGACGACTAATTTTAGTTTGACATTTCTAATTTTAGACATAATTTGACGTAAAACGTGACCAACAGAATAGAAAAATTACACACCTAACTAAATTGAGTAACTAAAACGATATTAGTGCTGTCAAACTAAATTTTAGTTTAATCGTACGCCAACTGAATAGGAAACGTCGATTTGACAGGACTTAACTAAATTTAAGTTAGGAATAGTTTAGTTTGTGCCAACAGAATCGGAACCATTAAATCTAATAATATATATAAAATGCTTTTGTGGGTACGTAAATACGCAGTTTTCTCAATCACCACCAACCCCAATCAACTTCCCGTTGGGGTGGTAAATACCCCTTGGTCTCCAGATGGTAGTAAGGGAGTTTGGTCGCGGTGGGTGGAAGAGGGTGGTTGTGGGTGGCGAAAATGTTAAAAAATATATTGCTGTCCTTTTCTAACGCATGAGGACTTCTGAAAAGATCTCAAAATTTCTGGAATGGAAAGTTCCAAAATGTGTAAAACGGTTATAATCGATCTGGAGTGTTCTAGAAAGTTCAACAAATATCTGGAATGATCTAGAAAATTCTAGAGTTAATGCAAACTATTATAATCGATATAGCATGTTTTGAGAAAGTTCTACAAATTTCTGGCTTCATCTAGAAAGTTCCAAAATGTCCAAAACTGTTATGATCGAGTTAGAATGTTCGAGAACGTTCTAGAAATTTCCAGAATGATCTGGAAAGTTCCAAAATGAGTGCAATTTATTATGATCGAGATTAGAATGTTCGAGTAACTTCTTGAATGATCTAGAAAGTTCCAAAACGAGTAAAACGGTTATAATTGATCTGGCTTCATCTAGAAAGTTCCAAAATGTCCAAAACTGTTATTATCGAGTTAGAATGTTCAAGAACGTTCTAGAAATTTTCCGAATGATTTGGAAAGTTACAAAATTAGTGCAATTG
This sequence comes from Polyploca ridens, assembly GCA_951394255.1. Lineage (NCBI taxonomy): Eukaryota > Metazoa > Arthropoda > Insecta > Lepidoptera > Drepanidae > Polyploca > Polyploca ridens. The sequence continues at coordinate 6,811,577 of OX596247.1, forward strand.
ATTATGATCGATTTAGAATGTTCGAGAAATTTCTTGAATGATCTAGAAAGTTCCAAAATGAGTAAAACGGTTATAATTTATCTGGAGTGTTCTAGAAAGTTCAACAAATATCTGGAATGATCTAGAAAATTCTAGAATGAATGCAAACTATTATAATCGATATAGAATGTTTGAGAAAGTTCTACAAATTTCTGGCTTCATCTAGAAAGTTCCAAAATGTCCCAAAACTGTTATTATCGAGTTAGAATGTTCGAGAACGTTCTAGAAATTTTCCGAATTATCTGGGAAGTTCATAAATGAGTGCAAATTATTATGATCGAGAATTTTTGGTTTGGTCTAGAAAGTTCCAAAATGTGTACGAGTGTTATTATTGATCTATAAAAACCAAATCGAAGTGATGTACATCTAAATATTCTAGAGTGATCTGGTACTGGAAATGTCGGTATATAAATCGAAATTCAGTGACTTTTCGTCAGTTCAATTGTGATTGCAGTCGAGTAAAAAAAAGAATAAACTATATGTTCTGGAAAGTCTCTCAATATAGAAAATAGAAATCTATAATATGTTAAAAAATGTATCCTTATATATTTTTTACACCATTAAACATGCGATGTATTTTAACCCGAGCAACGCCGGGTTTCGCTGCTAGTATTTTTTGAAAAACGTAAGTCGTATGTATTATATACGTTTAATACATACCTCAAAACAGCCTATAGTGTGAAGAACTACTTTTTATCCCGGGAATGTGGATGAAACCACGCCGGACAGCTAGTTAGATATAAAAATTATACTCTAGCCTTACTTGACTTTGATCACATTCGGATACAGGCACGCACATAAATATGCCGGGAAGATTTTTTCTTAGAATTCATTCATTTTTCAGGCCCGCAAATCACGCGGATCCCGCATTATAGGTCCCGCAAAAATTGTGCGGGATTGGATTCCCTAAAAAGTATGAAATAAATCGAATCGGACACTGTTTTGAAATCAGCGAAATATTTTCAATGGAACACGTTGGGCTCTTTTGCTATTATTTAATACAATGTTAATTTTACATTCATTTGTTATTAATCATTACATTAAAGTGTTTATAGGCGTTTTTCCAAGTATCAGTCAGTAAGGTTGTTACTTATTAAAAGGTCTAAAGACAAAAAACAAAAAAAAAACACCCACTTCATCCAAAAGTGATCAATCCCGCTAATCTTGTCCGATTCTTCGTATCGGGATTGATCTCGTAAAATGCCTCGAGATCTCCCCGGATCTCGATCTCGCGGGATCGATCCCTAGGTAGGAGTTATATCTCGTTTTCTCCAACATCTATTAAAGCTTATTATTTTATTTTATTTCAGGTACACACCTTTGAAATAATAAATAAATTAAAGGACAAATGTCAAAAACAGTCAAAGAAGATAAAGAGACTTAATGAAAAAGTCAGAAGACAGGGGAAAAAAATTGCTCATTTTAGTAATATTATCAAAGATTTGAAGGAAAGAAACTTATTAAACTCGGAGTCCCAAGCATTGCTTGAAGAATGTGCAGGTCTACCAGTAAAGAGGCAATATTCTGAAGAAATTAGAAAATTTGCACTCACCTTAAATTTTTTTTCCCCAAAAGCCTACGAATTTGTCCGTAGTACATATAAATCTAACCTACTTAAACCTTAGAGTGGACTGTATAAGATTGTCGACGAAAACAGACGGCTGAACGAAGTCATTCAGGACGCGACCAGACCCTGGCGAATCAGGAGAGAGAGAGAGACGGGGACGGAGTAGCAACAAGAAGGGGGCGAGGGGCGCGGGGGTGCGCCGAGTGCGCGGCGTAGCAAGAGCAGACGGGGTGCGCGGGACGCGAGCGGGACACTCGAGACTTGCCCGGGACACGAGCGGGACACGTGGGACGTGCGCGGGCACGTGAGACGTGCGCGGGACGCGATCGAGACGCGGGCGCTGCACAAAAGGCGCGCCAGGGACGACGCAGAAGGCGCGGGGTGCGCTTAACGCGCAAGATGGGGGCGCGAGTACTCTCGGCGGGGTACAGGAGGTGCCCGGTCGGCGGGGCGCTTGGATGCCCAATACACGCTGGTACTCGCTGGGGCTCTTGCTTGCCCGTGGATATCAGCTGCAATCGATGGGGCTCTTCTTTTGCCCAAGGATTCCCAAACCACCCAATAAAAATTTTTCAATTCTTCTTGATATTTCTTCCTTTTATTTCTTACAGTTTTCTTGAGGGCTGCTGCCGTGGAAATGCCATTCCGAAGGAAACCGCGCTACTTTTATACTGTCGGCCAATGTACTGCGACCAATCAGAAACCCGGAATTAATTTATTAATAGCCAATCAGAAAGCAGGTCCTGTCCTTTGATGCTATCTCTTTTTCACATAGTCCCTTTTCTTTCTATGGGGACGTTTTGTCTCTTTCTAATCGTGTTCTTATCTCTTTCTGTAGCGGTTTTTCCTTATAATTGCGTTTTCCTTAGGAAATGGCTTTCTCATTACAAAATTAACTTATTTAGTAGATAGACCTTACTTTTCTATACATTATATAAAAAGAATTACATGAATATCTCTATTTTCCTATGAGTTAAAATTAAAAAACCTTAAGTGGCTCTCGCCTCCGTAACGCATTTCGGCGTCTTATTTTCTAAATAATTCTACACAACCATCCCAAAATCTTTATTTCCTACCTATTATTTACCTTATTTACCTAAGTATAATGATAATTAACACTTAAATATATCTTATGTACTTAGACTAACTTAAATATTTCAAACAATAAGGATAAAAATATAAGGCAATAGAAACAATTAGATCGCGTCGCTGACATTCTTCCCCGCAGTGCGAAGCACTCCATCCCCGTGAAGCGACGCTGCAGGTACCAGCACGACGATGCGGTGCGTCGGTCGTCGTAGCACACCTCCAGAAGTCCGCACTCCACAACTCGTACTCTTTCGTCTGGTCCCGGATACGTCTTGATTATTTGCCCACGAGGCCATGTGTTGCGGGGCAGCGTGGCGTCGGCGATTACGACGACATCTCCTTCTTGTGGGTCCGTTGTGTCTCTTCCGCTTACTCTTCTTGGCAACAGGGTAGGTAGGTATTCCCTGAGCCATCTCTGCCAGAAGTGATCCGCCATTCGTTGCGCTGTTCTCCAGTTTGCTCGGCCGACGAGATCTTGGTCGTTGAACTCGCACGGCGCCACCATGCCACAGGAACGCCCGATGAGGAAGTGGTTCGGTGTCAGGCTTCAAGGGTTCAGGTTTCTTTTTTCTTGCCATTGTATCCATTTTTGTTGTGCGACTTCTCAGCTTGATGACACCCTGGTTGTTTAAGTACACGTCGATCTTCTTCAGACGGCTTGCATTTTCTATTGACTTCTCATTTTTCAGGCAGTCGATTTCCTTGATGAAGCTTTCTTCTTGACTTCTTTATTAAGGCTTCTTCAGCTTTCTTTAAGTGGACATCTTCCAGTTGAAATAATCTTCTCTTGACCTTCTTTATGTGACTGGGTTGTCCCTGGCCGATTCTTCTGAAGATGCTTCTGTGGCCGCCAATCCTCTTCTTTCTTTCTTCTTCTGTCTCCCATATTACAGATTTATTTCTAGCTTGGGAGACAGAAGCCTCATCAAATGTTGTAAAATACGCTAACCTTACTTAATTTTCACCCTGTAATTGTACATCAAACTGTGGTAAGCTTGTATAAAAATAAATTATTATTAACTTATTATTATTCCATTTATATCATTTTTTTACATATTAATTACATTTTCAAATATACATATAGGTATAAAAAAAATATATATATATATTTAAAAATATAAAAAATATTATTAACTTTCTTGCGCGCGATGCTTACTTGCTTCTTCGCCTCGACTCTCATCTTCAGGAGATCGACGAATTGGAAGACACGTGCCATAGTTCTGTGAAGACGAGGCCAAGTGGAGAAGTTCTCTGGATTTGGCATCTCTTCTTCAGTAGATATTACTGTGGCAATCTTCTGGGTGTTTCTTTCTTCACCGGTGTCTGCCTCTTCCAAATTGAACCTTTTGGTTGGCCAGTCTTCTTCGTTTCTTCGCAGGAAGTCGCCTAGTCGGGACCGTTGAACTATCTTGAGTCTTGGTTGAATTCTCTCGGTACTCCCCGCGTGGCGTCGTCGGCAGGATTGTCTTTCGTTGGGACGTATCTCCAATCTTGGGGTCTTGTTAGTTCTTCAGTTTTAGCAAGTCTATGTGCCACGAAAGTCTTAAATTTTCTTGGGTCGGCCTTTATCCATTAGAGAACTGTGCTTGAATCAGTCCAGAATACTTTCTTCGTCACTTGTAGACTGATCTCTTCTTGGATGGTGGTTGCTAATCTGCTTCCCAATAGAGCTGCCTGCAGTTGCAGCCGCGGAGACCGGTTTCGACAGTGTCACCCTTCCATCCGGATCAGTGGTTCTCCAGTAGACTGCCGCGGCATAGGCTTCTTGACTTGCATCGCTGAACATATGGAGTTACCCTTCTTCCCGTCTTGGTGAGATGCATCTTGGTATCTTCAGATGTGTGAGAGTGGCAACTTCTTCTAAATATGTCAGCCAGGCTGTCTTCTGTTCTTCTAGGATTTCTTCATCCCAACCAATCTTCGTACGCCAAATGTCCTGGACGAGCTTCTTTCCTTGAATGAGGATTGGTGTGGCGAATCCCATTGGGTCGAAAGTCGACATCACTGCGCTTGTTACTTCTCTCTTCGTAGGAACCTTCTTGCCGCTAATCAGTTCTTCTGATGTGTTACGCAACCCTACGTTGAATGCGAGTGAATCTTCGTTAATCAGCCATCTGAGCCCAAATGTTTTCTCTTCTTTTGACAACTCGACCTCTTCTTTGTTCGACTGCTCCCCGACCCCCTGAGTTGAAGAACCCCTGAGTTGTTACTACCCCATCCTCTTAAATGGAAGCCGGCCTTTCATGGATTATTTTCACTTCTCTTGCTGTCTTTGCTTTGTCTTCAGTTGCAAAGTTTTGAAGATAATCATCCATGTAGTGATTCTTATTGATGGCTTCTACTGCTGCATCGCGATACTTGGAGAACATGCTGCGCCGAAGATGACTGATGACATCCTATACTCCTTCGGCGCCCCATTGCGACGGCCTCCTCTCCACAGGAATCTTAGGCAGTCGCGATCTTGAGGTCGTATCTTGATTCTCAGTAACATCTCCTTGATGTCTGCCACCACTGCTATTGGCTGCTGACAGAACCGCACCAGGATCCCGAAGAGAGACTGAAGCATGTCTGGACCCGGCAGGAGCGCATCGTTCAAGCTCTTCCCATTGTGCTTGGCGGCAGCAATCACTTCTTTTTCTTCGTTGGATGTGTGACTGCGAAGTGAGGAAGGTACCATTTCTTCTGGGACGGTTCATGCGGCGCTTCTTCTGCATAACCATTGCTTGGTTGACGCGGCTGTACACCAATGGAGTCGATCTCAAAGTGTCTCCGGACCAGGGACTCGATTGCATCTTCTTCATCTTTTATGCATCTGCTGTGGTTGACGAATTGTACTGAAGCCTTATGTCTTGCGTCGCACCCGTGAAGAACCCAGCAAAGACTTGTGAAGGAGGCTACTGGATCTGCTGAACCGTCTTTCTTCAATCTTCTTGAGAGTTCCTTGTTGACTCCTTGTTTTGACAGCTTCAGATTGTCAATAGTCCTGACTTCGATTGGTTTCTTTTCCTTTCGGTGGGCTCCTCTTATCTTCAGTCGAAGCCGCTGAGAATTGCTCTTCATTATGCCTTGACCCCCAACTGTCTCGATCGTGATTGCTTCTTCTTTTCCTTACGCTCCAATCTTCTTGGCGATGGCAGAGTTCAGCAAAGTCACGGTGGATCCCTCATCCAGCAGAGCAAGAACACGCGTAGAACCCTTCTGTCCGTACAGGTCCACTGGCAGCATCTTCAAGTAGTGGTGTGCACGGAAGATATCTTGCTCTTGGGGTTGGAATCCTCTTCATGCTCTTCATGGACAGCGTTGCATTGGGGCTTGGCTTCAGCTGACAGAAGCGGTCTGTCAGAATGCAAGATCACATAATGCCATCTGTTACACTTCTTGCAGGTTGGGGCCTTGCAGTTCAATCTTGAATGTCGGTACCGTAGACATTTGAAGCAAATCTTCGCCTGCTTGGCAATTTCCCATTTGACATCGATGCTTGCTTTCTTGAATTTTGGACATTCATAAATCCAATGTTCTTCTTGGCATTCACGGCATACCTTCTTATTGTCCTGATATGTTTCGCCTTCTTGTGCAGTATGAACGGCTCTTCTTGGTTCGCTCCATCGTTGCCCTCGAGGCACTTCAGTTGGGGCTGGCTGCTGACGGGTTTTCTTCGTCTCTGGTAACGCTTCAGGTGAGGCGAAGTCCCCACACATGTCAGCTTCTATATCTAGGAACTCGTTGATGAAGATCAGCTCCTGTTGTTCTTCATCGCGACGACTTCGGTGATAAGCGAACCATCTGTATTTCATTTCCAGTGGCATTTTTTCAATGATGACTTTCATGGTTTCCGGTGAACTCAGGTACTGTGGTTTGCCAAGGGCCTTGATTGTTGCAACTACGTTCTTGACTTTGCTTGCGAAGATACAGACTTCATTCGGGTTCTCGTTCACAATTGAGATGTTCTTCAGCTTCTCGAGTTCTGAAAGTGCTAATGCTCCGGGTCTTCCAAAGCGCGCTTCTAGTCTTTTCATAACTTCGGTTGGTTCCTCCGCGGCGAACAGTAGGCTCTTTTGTACAGTAGTTTTACCCCTATAGTTGAACACTGAGCCCTAATTATGAACGTTTTGTATCCAAAAGTTGAACTAACATTTGAATAGGAGTAGGTTCCATAGTAGTTCGTTCATTTAATGGATTAATGAACCATAAAATGAACGAATAATATTCTAAGTGAATAATATTCGTTCAGCTTGAGGCAAATATACCCAAAGGTTGAACGAATAAAATGTGAACCGTTCAAATGTCAACCACTGATCTTAATGGTGATTCTATAGGAAAGTTAGGTTTAAAATAATCAAAAACTCTAAAATAATTTGTTCAACTTTTGGTAAGTAAGTTCATAAATTTAATAAAATTCATTTGAGTATTTTTGTTTTGGTGTTTAATCGTTAACTTATAGGTTTTAATGGGTAAAAAAATTAGACCTTTTTCCATTAGTTGAACGCCGTTCATCTATTGGATCAAGTGAACAAAATTTAATCCATTACTTGAACAGTAAATTTCTCTAAAAACGGTAAATAATGTAATAATATATATTAAGTTATTGAAAGCAGAATATATCAAGATTTTATTCCAACCAAAACTGCTCTAATATGACATTAATTCTTTCTATACGCTGACAATGTTCTTAAATTTGGAGGGACTTACCGTTATAAGGTTTCCATATAAAACCGATTTTTGGCGGGTAACCTAACACATAAAAATTCACCGCAAGCGCGTCTGGGCTGTAATTGTCAATGTTGTTAAGGAATATGGAAGAAAAAATATTGCCTTATGGGGAAAAAAATATTGCAAACATGTAAATTTAGGGATTATATAATATTTTTTTAATTTTCGGTCGATCGTTCATCTATTGGGGGTCGGTCATTTTTTGGTGCCACTACCCTACTCTCGTCTAAACAGTTTTACAAAATAACCACTTTATTCCTAGAAGTCTAATAAATCTACTTGAGACTGGTATTTTTTCTTATGGAGATCGAAGGTGCTTTCAGAGTAATATCAGACAAAATCTTCACGTTTTGCTTCTTTTTCTTCTGGTATAAGAGCTACCAACGTCGCCAAAAAAAGAACTTTAGCAAGGCTGGTTTTTTGATATTTTCTTGCGCATTAAAGCCTGATAGAGATGCGCTAAGTCTGGCAGCTGGGAGTGGTTGCGTTTTCTTTTGCGCATCCTATTTGTACTAGTGAAAAATTCGGATTTTTAACCCATTAAACCAATTTAGCACGAATAATTTTTTCTTCACCATTTTCTACAGCCTTTTAGCAACCTAAACTTAAATCAACACAGCGTTATGTGGTTGCTACCTACTTGCCACATGCTATTTTAGTTGTGAATCTTGTGAAAGCCATATTTTCTTCTACACCATTTTCTAAAAGCTGAAATTTTAACATTATATAGTTATGCTATCAAAGAACCTAAAACTTACCTTGCCAGACCGAAATCTGGTTGCATAAGGGTACAAAGACTAATTTAAGATCAGTTTAGAACACGTAAAGCAAGTACCGGAAATGGAATCAGAGACCAAATCGATAGCAGCAATTAACAAAATGCTAACTTGAAAAAGTTAATTTTAAACCGGAGCTATTTGAAGGATAAAATAAGATAACTTTATTTTTATTTTCAAAATCAAAATAATAAAGTAATTTATTCAGGTTAGGCCCTGATAAGGCACTTATGAAAATTACAATTGAATCTATCGACGATTCGAAATACAGTTAAACTGAGAAATCTCCGAAAATATTTTGTACTAGTTGTCCCCCGCGGTGTTCACTGCGTTCCCGGCATAAAAAGTAGGCTATGTCCTTCTAGGCCTAACAAACAAACAAATTCACTTACGCATGTATACCTAATATTAGTTAGGAAGTTAGGGCTAGTTAGGATTTAATTAATATTTTAATATAAATTATGTATCGCGCAGTTGAATATTTGGTCCGACATGTATGGATCATTAGAAAGATTGATTGAAGTTGCAACACTGACCATAAAATCAATAGCAAAGTTAATAAAAGTTTGCGTGTTGCATTTAGAGGAGGCAGTCTATCCGATAGACTGCCTCCTCTAAATGCAATGCTTAGGTGTGTACAGGTCGAGTGCTTGCGATAGACTCTATCGCAAGCACTCGACCTGTACACACCTAAGTGCAGTTGCTATTTCACCCGTTATTAAAACTTTTAATTTATTAATATTGTAGGTGTAATTAAAGTCATAATTTAATTGTAAAATTACATCAATAAACCTGTCGGGCCCATGACGAGTTTCTTGCGTCGCTTGTTCTCATTATTTTTAGCATTTAGATAACACGATGGTTTTTACTTTTTAATATACTTTTACTTTACTTAATTCGTTGTTTTCTGTTCCTAATTATATGGAGTCGGTGCAATTTTTGGGCTACTTCTGTGGCGAGCACACTTGATCTGACCTGCTTGAACCTTGAGTGGACTGTATATGATTGACGACGAAAACATAAACTGCCGACTGGACGAAGTCACTTAGGACGCGACCAGACCCGAGTGAAACAGAAGAGGGACGGGGACAGAGTAGCTACACGAAGGGGGAGGAGCGAGGCGCGGGGGGCGCCGGGTGCACGATAATGCGCGAGGCAATAGGAGACGACGTGCGCGGAACGTGAATGGGAAGCGTGGGACCTGCCCGGGATCGGGCGAAACACGTAGGATGCGCGCGGGGCACGAGCGGGACACCAGCAGGACACGAGCGAGACATGTGGGACTTGCGCGGGACACGTGGGACTTGCGCGGGACACGTGGGACTTGCGCGGGACACGCGGAACTTGCGCTGGACACGTAGGGCGTGCCCGGGACGCGAGCGCTGCATGAAAGGCGCGCGGGGGACAGCGCGGAAGGTGCGGGACACTCGGGACGCGGGCCCTGCCCAAAACCATGCTTTTCAACCCACTTAGCGTAATATAGGCAAGCGCAAAAAGTGAATTTACGTAGTGCTGCGCCATTTCTAGGAACTGCTTCAATTATTTCTTTTGTAATTTGATAATTTTTTTAAATCCTTAAGATAAACATTTTGGCTTAAAAGACGCAAATTTCCAAAATTCCAAGTTAGCATTAGTTCATTTCAGGTGTCTAAACAATTTAAACAAAGAAATTTCATTGTCATAGTGACAACCAAGTGACGCCTCAGGGGTAGTCAACATTTTTCTAGACAGTCTTATTATAATTTTAATAATAATTCAATGTGGTTTTCAATTTGATTATCTCAAAAAATGCCCGATTAACCGATACTAGGAACAGGTTTTTGAAAGTCCTGTATTTCCGAACCCCTTGAGGTACAAACGAAAAGAAAGATGGTACAAACATGTAGGGTAGAGGCACCAATAAATGAACGTTTAAGCGTTTTTTCCATCTTTAAATAGCTATAACTCGGTCATTTCACGACATAGGCACTTGTTGTTTTTTTCAATATTACCTTAAATCCTTATTAATTGAAGGATTAAAGTAATTATATCCTACATCTTCATATATTTTTTAAAAAATTGTAAATGTAAGAAAATTTAGGTTTTACCCCTATAGTTGAACACTGAGCCCTAATTATGAACGTTTTGTACCCAAAAGTTGAACTAACATTTGAGTAGGAGTAGATTCCATAGTAGTTCGTTCATTTAATGGATTAATGAACCATAAAATGAACGAATAATATTCTAAGTGAATTTTATTCGTTCAGCTTGAGGCAAATATACCCAAATGTTGAACGAATAAAATGTGGACCGTTCAAATTTCGACCACCGATCTTAATGGTGATTCTATAGGAAAGTTAGATTTAAAATAATCAAAAACTCTAAAATAATTTGTTCAACTTTTGGTAACTAAGTTCATAAATTCAATAAAATTCATTTGAGTATTTTTGTTTTGGTGTTTCATCGTTAACTTATCGGTTTTAATGGGTATAAAAATAAGACCTTTTTCCATTAGTTGAACGCCGTTCATCTATTGGATCAAGTGAACAAAATTTAATCCATTACTTGAACAGTAAATTTCTCTAAAAAATGGTAAATAATGTAATAATATATATTAAGTTATTGAAAGCAGAATATATCAAGATTTTATTCCAACCAAAATTGCTCTAATATGACATTAATTCTTTCTATACGCTGACAATGTTCTTAAATTTGGAGGGAGTTACCGTTATAAGGTTTCCATATAAAACCGATTTTTGGCGGGTAACGTAACATATAAAAATTCACTGCAAGCGCATCTGGGCTGTCATTGTCAATGTTGTTAAGGAATATGGAAGATAAAATATTGCCTTATGGGGAAAAAAATATTGCAAACATGTAAATTTAGGGATTATATTATATTTTTTTAATTTTCGGTCGATCGTTTATCTATTGGGGGTCGGTCATCTTTTGGTGCCACTACCCTACATACCGAGTACAAACCTATGCATTAATAAAAAACAATATCTTCAAGTCGGGATCCAGGTTCACAACGGTAAAGGGAGCGCATAGCGTTGGCAGTGCGGGCAAATATGCTGGCTCGTAGGTTTGCTGGTAGCTCAGTCAATGTCAAGATCACACTCTTCAAGGCATACTGTCAAAAATTTTACTCCAGCAGCCTACTCAAAAAGCATTTAACACTCTGCGAATCCAATACAATAATGCCTTCCGGGTGCTGTTCAGGCTTCCTCCTTACTGTAGTGCTTCAGGCATGTTTGCGGATGCGCATACGAACGATTTTTTCGCCATAATGCGCAAAAAAGTGGCCTCTATTTTATACAGGTGAGAGCACCAACAGCATTCTGAACGTGTTTGCTGTGAGGTCAGATGGGTCTACTTTAGGCAGGTTTATGAAGCTGCACGTCATGTGTTAAGCTTCATAAACTGCCTATCGTTCTTTTTCTGTTGTTTTAGTGTTTTAAATTTGTATTAACTTAGCTCTTAAGATTTGTATATTTACTAACAAAGTAACAATATATGGACCCTGTTGTCTGAAAATAAATGCATTTTATTTTATTTATTTATTTTATTTTATAATGAAACTCAAACTTTTTGTTTTTATTACCAAGTTGTTTATGTGTCTTTATTTCAATTGTTACCGAATAAATAGCTCATTCAGAATATTCTCCCTAATTCGGGCTTTGACGAGCTTGATAATAAAGAATCAGAATATGTAATAAATCTTAATATAAACTGATATATTTTGATATATTATATAAGCCGATTCTTATAGACGTGCTTGTAGGCATTCGTTAATTGTCATGATTTTCTCTGACAAAGCAGTTCGTTGTCTACTTTTTAGGCAGTGATGGAATCCTTATACTTCTTGCTCGAAGGTAATCTAAACAGATAGAGTCTGGCAAACGAAAGTTGAGCCTGGTTGTAATTGAAACTGTTTACATGGCAACATTATATTTCGTCACCCGGCATAAAAAGTGTCAACTAGTTTACCAGAACCAGTTTTGATACTTACCCTTTATTCATAATGGCTTTATAGCTAAATCAATGTTATAGTGTCCACCTTCTCATTATTTCGATCACCTTAATGTTCTACAATATGCTAAATGAACTTCTCCGGTCGCTAAACTGAAACATCTACCCATATTGTTCTACGAAGAAAAAAAAATATTAACTAGAAAATATTAAAATTTCCACAGTTTTTGAATTTGAATATATAATATAGTAGGTACGCTTAGTTTGGGATCAGATAACCGTTGTGAGGAATATCCCAGGATATTTATTTATTTATTTAAAAGAATTCTATATAAAAATATAATATCACGAGTTTATGAAATTTTTTAACTCAATTACATGCAAATATTACCTAGGAAAATCAAACATAACTTAATATTTATATATTTTTTTTGTAAAGTATCAAAACAATTTATTCCTACTATACTTAGTGATACCACATCTAGATTTTTTAAAGTTGCCGCGCTTTTTCAGGTTCTACTTTCGTATGCCAGACTATATTCGAGTACCACAATATATTCTTAAAAATATATTATATAATATATCTATCCAAAGAGGAAACGCTGCCTTCTGGGAACCCTGCCGTTAATCGGAAGCAGCGGCAGGCTTGAGGAAATTTTCTATATATAGATTGTATTTTGTACATATTTCTTGTAAGTAAAGATATATTTATTTGTTATATAATATTATTATTATTCCATTTATTTCTTTTTTTGTATATATTATGTATATTTTTAGAATAGTTATAAAAATAAAATAAATTATTATTTTTATAAAAGTATTGTTATTATAGGACGCGCGTACCTCGCGAGAATCAACAGTATTGGTCTGTATACTCTTATGCAACCAAATTTCCTCCTGGCAAAATAATTTTACGTTTTTATTATAGTATAACTTTATCATATTAAGATTTCAGACTTTTGAAAATGTTTATTTTTTTTTTTCAACTAAAATAGCATCTGGCACGTAGTAGTAATCACATAACGCTCTGTCAATTAAAATTTAATTTGCTAAAGAGGACGGAAAAAATGATGAAAAAAATTAAAAAATGTTAAAATGTTTCAAACTCCGAAATTTTCACCAGCACAAACAGGATGCGCAGAAGGAAACGCAACCACTTCCGGCTGTCAGAGTTGGTGCATCTCAATCAGGCTTCTATGAGCAAGGAAATATAAAAAATCAGCCTTGCTAAAGTTCTTTCTCGAAAACGTTGGTAGCTCTCGTACTATTCTGCAATGTTGCTGACAATGATGTTGCCAACAATGACGAATTCTAGAAAGTTCCACACCTAGAAAAATGTATGGTAAGTAGCAAAAGAAAAATGCGGTAAGCGACACTAGTTTTACGAATATTTCCTCATAAAAACATAAAAAAGCTTTACCATGCATACATGCAGTTTAAATTAAAATGATCGAGATAACAAAATATAGAGAATCAAATTAAACTACTTACTACTCCTAATACGTGGCGTCCTTCCCTTTCGAAGAGTGCCGACGAAGAGTGCCGAGCCGGACGAAGCGTCGAAGCCTCGCATAAACCTCAAATGCAGGGTTGGATTCAGACCCCCAGAAAATTATTGTCTATGGAAAATAAAATTTAGTATAATTTTGTCGAAAATAATACTACGTTTCGCGTTTTTCGTCCAGTTTGTTATGAAATTAAATAAAAATGCATTTGGGTGGAAATTTTAGTTTTATTGTTATTGTACAAATCAACCAATTTAAGGCAAGTATATGTTTATTATTTCAGCCAATTCGTCAATCGAAACTTTGTCTTTGGCATTGACACCACATAGCATGTCGTCAGATGGAATAAATTTAATACACATTAGGTACATTTACTTTCTTTCACAGCATCGCAAGAAAGTATCAGGAGTCAATAGAGCGTAATAAAAGTAATATTTTTTTATTTATTTCAACCAATAACAGTAGCAATCGACCTAAAGGTAAAATTATGGTATTTTCACGTAGTATAATGGCATTACGATACTACGTGTAGTACGTAGTACATCACAAAATTATGGTACAAATAGTATAATTATACTACGAAATCCAACCCTGCTCAGATGACACTTCGAGCGAGTTTTGTTTTACCAAAATTTTATAAAACGCTAGGTACTGTTGCCGCCACGGAACAAAAAGAACAGTGGAAATGCGAAGTGTCAAAATATGTATCAGACAGAACCGCTGTCGCCAAATTTCACACAAAGAAATAGATACTCACGTATTGCACACCAATAAACAATTAATTTGATTAGTCGTTTCTAGTTTAGACAATATTAGCTCAAGTCACAATATCGTATATTCAAAAATATATCTTCACTCTCTAATTATAAAATTTATTTTGCTATAGCGTAGAAAGAATATACAACGTTTTGTAATCTACAAACAATCTATATTCAATTGAACGATCGAGTTCCGCTATTCCCCTCTAGATGGCGCTATTCTCAGTGGACGCAATTATTATCTTAATGTTTTTAACATAAGGTTGATAATTGCGTCATACTTCGATATATTCTGCCACTCAACCAGTGCGGTGACACATTGAATAACATTATCGATACTGATCGATACCTTGGGCCCAATTCACATAAATATTTTACCAAAAATGAAACTTGAACGAATCAAGATTGAATTTTATTGTGAATTAACAAAAAAAAACTAACCTATTCAACTTGTAATTAATTACAATTTAACCCCTATATGATTTCAGTCCGGTCACCTTACAAACCCAATTTTGATTATGGTTTTTTGGTTGTTTGACAGATTGACTTGATATTTGGTATACATTAGTATATTGGATGACAATGCAAGTAAAGTAACTAAAAAAGCTTTTAATAAAATTGTTTTTTTTTTTCAACAAAAACTTTTATTATGATAATTGGGCATCTCCTTACGCCACGCAGTATGTGAGAGGAGGTAATATTATGAAGTGGGGGAAAAGGCAAAATAAACGAATAAGTTTAAATAATAGAAATTTATTAATTTAAGAAAATTGTCGTTAGATTAATTTGCTTGATTGTGAAAATCGTTTAACATAATATTTACATAGTGTAAAATGAAGTCACTTTCTGCGTCTATCTCTAAATCAAAAGGTAATTTATTCAGTTTAGGCCCACTTATGAACGTTAAGTTGGTACATACAGTTGAATTTACCACTGGTCGATATACATTTAAACTGAGAAGACTCCGGCAAGAAACTCAGCAAGGCATTTTATTTTGTGGAAGATCTTTTGATATTACAGCTTTTGTTCAATATACTTATGCAATATATACATTATTATGCTTATTCATACAATTTTCACTTAGCTAGGGGGTATGCAAGTGTAGAGAGAAGCTACTACAACCATATATTCTTGTCTTCCACGTAATGCCACCTTTATTTTTAAGCCTTGTTTTTTAATTTTATTCGCAAAATCTTATCTTTAATTTCTTTTTTCTCGGTGTTGAACTCTTAGAAACACTTGTAGTATAAATATTTTCATCGTTTTCTTTTTCTAATTGAATTCCACACCCTACGGAATGAGATTGTACAGAAAAACTGGTTATAGTTTTTCGTGTCCACGGAACATTCATAACGTCGACTCTGTTTTTTTGGTTACGTCTCGGAGTGCAACAACAACTGCATTGCTGAAACCAAAATAAAACTGTTGGTTAAGAAAGGTACTAAAACAATAAGCTTGTAGTAAAACACAGGGCTATTCATATTTTAAAAACGACACATTGATTTCAATACTTTTGCTCATATTTTGTTAAAATATGCATGTCGATAAATCCAGCATCCAACCAACCTGACTACATCACTGGGTGAGTAGCGAAAAACTTAAAGAATAAAATAAATGATGAAATGAAATGTATTGCAAAGTCATAAGTATGATTTTAGCTTGAATTTCTATTAAATTAATAGTGAATTGAAATAATTTGATTTTAATAGAAAAACTATTAAATCGTACTTACTGATGGTATGAAACACTTCCATTATTAAGATTTTTCTTTCTAATATCAATCTTGCACTCCAAAATTGAACAGTAAGGCATATTTACGGAAAACAAGGAATGTGACGAGACTACCGACTAGACGTAGTGTTAAGATACGACTGGGATCAAATATGCGTTGATTAAGCGTAACAACGCTTAATAGTGGCAACACGGGTCACGCCTACTTCGCATTTCCATTGTTTTTATTGTTCCGTGGTTGCCGCTAATGATGAACATTGTTTGACAGTGATTTAGATTAACTTCCAATTAAGTAATATATGTTTTTTTTAATGAAAGACATAGTTTATCGTTCTGTAAATAATATGTATGTTCACAATCCAACAAATCTTTGATAAAAAATAATTATACCTATGTATTACCGATAAACATGGCAATGGGACATTCCAAAATATGCGATTTTTTATAGTATTTTTTTATTATACATTCTTTCATGTGCTTAATGCTCAAAACTGGCTCGAATGCTTCTTTATTAATTTATAAAGTACCTAGAATCAAAATGTTTCGTTCCAAAATTCTTTAACATTGAAAAGTATTATGCTAAGACATCAATTGTGGGTCTCTGAAATATTTGCCTAGCTACTTTATAATTTGTGACCAGTTCTGCAAACTCTCCTTCTTTTCCAGGAGATTCCATGATTATGGGACATATCTCCTTATTTATTTTTCACTTCAATCAAAATCTCTTGGATTATCACGATGTGAGCCAAGTGTACAACATTTTATATTTTTTTAAGAATAACACCCTTTATTAATATAAAATAAATCAATCGATGCTCTCAAAACATAATAAATCAATGCAAAATTATTCAGATTCCTAATAAAACTGTAAAACTTGCAAAGTGACGTTTCGTTTTATTTTCATAAATTCGTGTATTTTGAGATTAATTGCATATTTTCGGTGGTGTTTTATCCAATAAAGATGAATTCATGTGAAGTTGTCTCATGAAATCCGTGATTTATTTAGTACAATCATGACCATCATTTTACTAAAACATGTCATAAAAGGACACTGACAGAGCGAACGATGTGAAAGTGATTTATTGTGACTAGGAAATAAAATATAACTCGACCCTGGCAAAAATAAATCCTAGTAAAAAGGATTTGTTTGCCAAACTTAAAACTAAGGAAATTGGAGAAGAATAGAAAAATCCTACTATTCTAAAGAAAGCTCCTTTTTTTCCCCGTCTCCTGGATTTTTGACATAAATCATACATAAATATGATAAATATACTTTTTTTTGCAAGTAAGGGGACAGTGACTTGACTGACAGTGACAGGTAGGGTAGGAGGAGGGTGGAAGTTCTGTGAACTTCTGTCTGTATATAAAATTTGGTATAAAATACATGAATATGATAACACAAATACCTTTAAAATTTATATAAATTAATAATCCCACAAGATAATAATGAAATCCTTTAAATTAATCGTTCACCAGTCCAGTTTCAGCCGTAAGTTATTATTTTGTACTACATGAATGGTATATCTTTGTTTGGTACAAATGTATCTAATGAATGACATATATTTACTTTTAGCTGTGGATTTGATAATCAATCTAAAAGATTATCCTGGGCTTAAAGAGAGGGATATTGTAGAAATATACCACCCTGAGAATGACTACCCAAGACTGTTACTCCAGGTTTCCAAAGTGGATGCTACAGGAAGGGGAAGAGGTACAAAAATACCTTACTTAATATTTTGTTGTGTAAATATGGCTTGTGCCTGTGATACTGAGCCTTATTGTCACTGTCGACGTCTCAATGTGAAATGACTACAAATCGGCTTACTATGGTATAAATGTGTGTGAGGCTTGTATTTACGAGAGGGCCCAGCTTACTTGTTGTGATTTTTAACCGACTTCAAAAAAGGAGCAGGTTCTCAATTCAGTTGTATTTTTTTTTACGTTTGTTACCTCATAACTCTGTCATTGATTAACTGATTTGGAATATTCTTTTTTTATTTGAAAGGGTACACTTCCCGTTTGGTCCCATTGTTATCAGATCAGGATTTGATTACTTCTTAGTGTACTTTGAAGTCGGCTTAAGCTTTTTGTAAAACAGTCGAACTATTTTAAATGTCTATGGCCGGGTTATATTAAAACAAAATGTACATAGTACTTACTTAATATACATAATTGCAGGACATACAGACATGTTCATGCACAAATGCACGTTCCTGTGTGGAAATCGAATCCACAACCTGTGGTGCGATTGGTGGAATCTTAACCAACTGTGCCAACTGGCCCCTCAGAGTCTGGCCCTTGATCCAGCCACATAATGTGAGCCTCTTAAGGTGTTTGTCGAGGCTCTTGGCCATGGGTAGAAATGTCTATTAGTACAATAGTTGATTTGTCAAAGGCCCACATGTTGACAACCTTGTGTGCGAGATCAATATCTTCTTTCTTGCTTTCTTTATATTACTCTGCCTTCACGAGGTTCTCATCATGGGGGACAGTATCAACAATCATTGCAGGCGCTCTTGGTATATATCAATACTGCATTTATATTATTATTAGGTAGGGATCAATATTCAGATACATATTTGTGTAAAGTTAGGGTTTTTATGGAATGCACTTTTGTATTAAAAAATCTTAATTTATGTTTTTTTTAACAAACAAATCACCACTCTTCTAACACCCTATATACACACATATTTGCATGGGGGGATACTATAAATATGAATCAGGATAGTTACGCAATCCTAGAATCCCATTTTTTTTTAAATAAAAGTTCATCCATCTAAACCAGTGTTTTTCAATCTTATTGATTTCGTTAGATGCCCGCTTGCGCGATGTCTACCTTGAGTTTTTCCTTCTGCCGGCGACCCCCCCCCGACTAAGGTTTTGCGACCCCCCAAGGGGTCGCGCGCGACCCACAGATTAAAAAACACTTATCTATACTATGCTTATGAGTAGTTATGGATTTCCTAGCAGAACGGGATTTCTTTAAAAAAATCATTTTAAGGAGCCACTTCCATAATTTTATTGCTATAAATTAACTTCATGTAAATATGCATCGGAATATATCTGATCCTTAAAATATTATAATTTGTAATTTACTATTTTCATAGGGCAGAAGCAGATTCTTTAAAGTGTTATGGATAGCTCCTGTCCAATATGCAATATTTACAGGAATATGCTTAATAAATATTAAAAATCCTTTTAAAAAAATCATAATATTCATTATTTTTAGACACGATTAGTGTGGAACAGAGCATAGCAACTACATTTCAATTGCGAACATTTGCTGATGTATATGTGAATGTAGTGAATATCGCAGATGTTGCTTTGGACTCGGTTGAACTTACGTTCAAAGACCAATACATGGGACGATCTGAAATGTGGAGATTGAAGAACAGTTTGGTATGACTTGTATTTCTAAAATTTAATAATTATTTATTAGGGTAGACAGGCCCATCAAACAATTGTTGTGGTTAAGTATTCATAAAGTCAAGCTTATAGCTGCAGGTGCAAATGAAAGCATATAAATTTTAAACATACATAGCCTTTAGTTTCACCTGCATTCCTGTTATATTCATTGGATTGGAATTTTTTTTGGTAGCTTAGCCAAGTTTTGCTTGAAAAAATGCTCACGTATTCTATAAACATTTCCATTTAAACACAAAACACTGAACACTAAGTAAAATATTAAGTTTTTTTCTGACTAAATTATGGTAACATTTCAGGTCAGCACTTGTGTATATCTAAACAAAAAGATAGAATATTGTGGTGGTGCAATAAGATGCCAAGTGTATGAGATGTGGTCTCAAGGGGATAGAGTTGCTTGTGGCGTTATAACAGAGGATACAAAGATTGTGTTCAGATCTTCCACGTCAATGGTGTACCTCTTCATTCAAATGTCATCAGAGATGTGGGATTTTGATATTCATGGAGACTTGTATTTTGAGAAAGCTGTTAATGGATTTTTGGCAGAACTTTTTGCAAAGTGGAAGGTAAATCCATATGTTATAGTGGGTTCCCAAGATTTCATGTATGCAAACCCCCATTCACAATATTTACACAGTACTAGTCTGTCTATTGGTACAATAATCTTTAAAATATAAGGTCCACTCTACTGATTTAATAAAATAATAATATTTTTTTAATTTTTTTTTAAATTTTAAAACGCTCGGATTCGATATCGGAAACGGATTCAAAAACTACTGAGGCGATATTCCGCAATTGCTTTTTTAATTTCAGAATTGGAATATTTTAGATGTTTCTTTACGGAAATATCAATTCGATTCATCGAAAAGCTTTAGGAAATTAAAATATCAATTGCTGAAATTCGCCTCGGAATTTTTTGAATCCGTGTCCGATATCGATTCCGACGTTTTAAAATAGCCCTGCTGATCTACATTAATTATTATTTTCAGAAAAATGGCAGCAACCATGAGGTTACTATTGTTCTATTTTCGAGAACATTCTACAAAGCCAAGTCATTAGAAGAGTTTCCTAATCACATGAAAGAATGTCTACAAAAAAATTACAGAGGGAGATTTTATGAGGACTTTTATAGGTATGGTTCAAGATGCGATCTAAAACTTTTTAAATAAATGGTTGTATATATACTAAGGAATGTAGATAGATTATAAAATCATGTACACGATGCCATTTTAATATTCTACATTATATAAAAATATTTTCGCGGGCCATATTTATAATGTATGTAGCGGACCAGGGACTTGGCGTAAGGGGTGCCATTATCCCATCCCTGCACTAAATAATCATGCTTCGTATAAAAATACACATTACGTTTTCAGAGTGGCTGTTCAAAACGAGAGATATGAAGACTGGTCTAATGTTCTCCTACAATTGAGACGACTTTTCACTGACTACCAAAAGATAGTACTGCAATACCATGAAAGGCCGAACATGGAAATACCCACGGCCATTAACTCAACTGCCGCTCAAGGGAACTTTCTAGAAGTTCTTAACATGAGTTTGAATGGTAACTAAATCTTTTTTATCAAGGTTGATTGTTTTACATAGGTACTGTCCCACAATTAACCCACAGAAGCGCAATGACATTAATTTTGTTTGAAATCTATTCCGCCAATTCCCAACCACCGACAATGCGGTCAAGTCAAGGAAACATGCCCTCTGAGTTGCCGAATTGGATTGTTCAAAATTACTTCTTTAAAGTGATTTTTCCTCGATGCAGTGATTAGATAACTGGATAAGCAGAAGACTGTCTATCTTTAAGTTTCTACAGCTAAACTTTCACACCATATGTTCATACCTTTTCTACTACTCTATTGTTCTCTTTTTCCAGTATTTGAAAAGCACTACCTAGACAGATGTTTCGACCGCACGGGTCAACTCAGTGTGGTCATAACACCGGGCGTAGGGGTTTTCGAAGTCGACAGAGAGTTGACCAACGTCACAAAGCAACGTATCATAGACAACGGAGTTGGCAGCGACTTGGTTTGCGTCGGCGAACAACCGCTTCACGCCGTTCCATTATTGAAATTCCACAACAAAGACAACAATCTAAATTCTATAGACGATTATTCTATGCCCCATTGGATTAATTTGTCCTTTTATTCGACGAACAAAAAGGTTGCGTATTCGAATTTCATACCGCGGATTAAATTGCCTCCGAGGAAGAGTCAAGAGCCTTTGAAGAAAATGTATGAGGATGAGCGTAGAGGAAAGCTATTGAAGGAAGACGAGTGTATGCATAATTCCATTTTTGATTACGATGCATATGATGCTCAGGTGTTTCAGTTGCCCCCAGCGCATAGCACATGGTATGTATTTTTATAAAATCAGTTATATCACATGTACAGTAGTACCCAACTGATATGGCTTACCGATGTACCTGCGCAGAAGATACATTTTCAAAGCGCGGGAAAC
Organism: Polyploca ridens; assembly: GCA_951394255.1. NCBI lineage: Eukaryota > Metazoa > Arthropoda > Insecta > Lepidoptera > Drepanidae > Polyploca > Polyploca ridens. The sequence continues at coordinate 6,833,598 of OX596247.1, forward strand.
GCTACTGGTCGGCAGCTGCCGCCATGTTAGCGCGCGCCGTGCGGAGGGGCGTGACTTGCGAGTGAGATGGAACTAACAGCTGCATTGTACCATGAACCTTTTAGTAGTGATCTAAGGTTGATTGTAAGTTTTAAGCATTCTTTCGTTAATCTTCGGGCCATACTTTCTTTTCTGTGCGAACGAAGATTCACGACGCGCCATATAAGTTGGGTAATACTGTACCTATTTGTTTTTTTACAGGAGTATTGAGTTCAATAACTTTTTGTCTTCCTTTCAGTGTACAAAGGGTAGCTCGAACAAAGAAAACATCCGTTGCTGGTCTTGAAGGCATTAGCAGAAGGAGTCCGCCTTCATCGACTTTGCATCACAGAAAAATGTCCGACCCAGACATTCATCACAGCCTTGGTGATATATTGAATGGAGGAAGTGAGTGTAATTATTATTATAATATCAAAAGCGGGAAAACTACCCGAACGTACTTGTGGCGAGTCTAATCACGCGGTGCTACCAAAAACATCTCAAGTGAAAAAACATCTGTATTTAAATATACTGGGTGTAAAACAAAGGGTATATACATCCAAAAGGGGTGAAGACACATCATCCAGACTCAAAATAAATATTTCAAAAAATCATACAAAATTTTTGCTTCCATGTTTATTCAATTAAAATCATATCCAACATGTCGTCCGATGCCGTTCAATGAAGGTCATTGAACGCAATCGGACGACATCATTTAAAATTTGCTGTACCGCGATCTGTGCGCCTAGTAACCAAAAAAGTGTATTACTGTAATGGATATACACTTTCCGTTACACCCTGTAAACGTATCAATGTTTACTGTAGTAAATACTAATAGTTGAAGTTCTCTCTGGAGATTGCAATTGATCTGTCAAAACCTCATAAAGTATCTGCTTATAGTAGAGCAGCGTTGCCCATTAGCCGGGTCGCGACCCGGTGCCGGGCCATCAAAATAAAATACCGGGTCGCAACATTTTCGGCGAACTTGGATTCTTTGTTAAAAAATAAGCAGCTCCATACTTCACACTAAAATTTAGTGAATAAATAAGCAATACCAAAATGTGTAGTATTAATAAAACATGTTTATCTTAATATATAAAATGATAAACTGATTGTTGATATATCAGCCCACAGCCCAAACCGCTGGACCTAGAGATTTGAAATTTTGCACAAAGATACCTTATATAGTGGAGGCATCCACTAAGGAAGGATTTTTGGAAATTCCACCCCTAAGAGGGTAAAATAGGGGATGACAGTTTGTATGCAAGTCCGTCAGTTTTGAAGTTAGGATCTTCAAATTTTGTATTTAGGCTGACGATTGAAAATTAATGTGTAGTTATCTCAGCGTTTGTGATAATTCCACCACCGAAGGGAGGAAAAGGGGGATGAAGTTGGGTATGCAAGTCCTTCAATTTCAAAGTAAACTTCACGAAATGTATTATTATATGGTGTAACCATCCACTAAGGAAGGATTTTTGGAAATTCCACCCCTAAGGTGGTAAAACAACGGATGAAAGTTTGTATGCAAGTTCGTCAGTTTTGAAGTTGGGATCTTCAAATTTTGTGTTTAGGCTGACGATTGAAAATTAATATATAGTTATCTCAGCGTTTGTGATAATTCTACCACCGAAGGACGGAAAAAGGGGATGAAGTTGTGTATGCAAGTCCTTCAATTTCAAAGTAAACTTTACTAAATGTATTATTAAACGGGGTAGGCATCCACTAAGGAAGGATTTTTGGAAATTCCACCCCTAACAGGGTAAAATAAGGGATGAAAGTTTGTATGCAAGTTCGTCAGTTTTGAAGTTAGGATCTTAAAATTTTGTGTTTAGGCTTACGATTGAAAATTAATGTATAGTTATCTCAGCGTTTGTGATAATTTCACCATCGAAGGGAGGAAAAGGGGGATGAAATTTTGTATGCAAGTCCTTCAATTTCAAAGTAAACTTCACTAAATGTATTATTATACGGTGTAGGCATCGGACTACGGAAGGATTTTTGGTAATTCCACCCCTAAGAGGGTAATCTTAATATATAAAATGATAAACTGATTGTTGATATGTATTTTATGTATATTAAAATAAAATTATGTATATTAAATATGTATTTTACAAACAAAAAGTAGTATATGTATTATATCAGTTATCTGGTCTCCATAGTACAAGCTCTGCTTAGTTTGGGATCAGATGACCGTGTGTGAAAAATGTCCCAGGATATTTATTTATTTATTTATTTATTGATATATAAACGCACAGCCCAAACCGCAAGATTTAGAGATTTGAAATTTTGCACAAAGATACCTTATATATTGGAGGCATCCACTAAGGAAGGATTTTTGGAAATTCCACCCCTAAGAGGGTAAAATAGGGGATGACAGTTTGTATGCAAGTCCGTCAGTTTTAAAGTTAGGATCTTCAAATTCTGGGTTTAGGCTGACGATTGAAAATTAATATACAGGTCGTTGTTTTGGTCAGCGACGAGTGACTCAGGGTCGATAATACAAATGATACTGGTGCTAAAAAAAATATAAAAAAAATACTTTATTTTTTTTTAATAATAAAAATAAAAAAAGTAAAATTTTGAAAATCATGTAATAAGCTAAAGTGTAGACATAATACTCAACGGGAGTACGAGGGAGTAAAGGGGTGGGGCGATGGCGGCTTGCGCCTAGCTCTAGTCTGTGCACGTGCCGAGTAACCATACTTTGCAGTAATTTTATTTCAAATTGAATAAGGTATTTCTCAACATATTTACAGTATTTAATGGAATTAAGTCCATTTTTGGGGAATATATATTTTGTACTACCGCTCCTGGGTCGCTTGTCGCCGACCAAAACAACACCCTGTATAGTTATCTCAGCGTTTGTAATAATTCCACCACCGAAGGGAGGAAAAGGGGAATGAAGTTGTGTTTGCAAGTCCTTCAATTTCAAAGTAAACTTCACTAAATGTATTATTATACGGTGTAGGCATCCACTAAGGAAGGATTTTTGGAAATTCTACCCCTAACAGGGTAAAATAAGGGATGAAAGTTTGTATGCAAGTCCGTCAGTTTTGAAGTTAGGATCTTCAAATTTTGTGTTTAGACTGACGATTGAAAATTAATATATAATTATCACAGCATTTGTAATAATTCCACCACCGAAGAGAGGAAAAGGGGGATGAAGTTGTGTATGCAAGTCCTTCAATTTCAAAGTAAACATTACTAAATGTATTATTATACGGTGTAGGCATCCACTAAGGAAGGATTTTTGGAATCTCCACCCCTAACAGGGTAAAATAAGGGATGAAAGTTTGTATGCAAGTCCGTCAGTTTTGAAGTTAGGATCTTTAAATTTTGTGTTTAGGCTGACAATTGAAAATGAATGTATAGTTATCTCAGCGTTTGTGATTATTCCACCACCGAAGGGAGGAAAATGGGGATGAAGTTGTGTATGCAAGTCCTTCAATTTCAGGTTGACGATTGAAAATTAATTTATATGTGCCTCAACGTTTTTGATAATTCCGATCCCGAAAGGGTAAAAAGGGGGATGAATTTGTGTATGGAAGTACACTAAATTTATTATTTAAGCTTATGGTTAAGGAGTGAAAAGGGGGATTAAATTTAGTATTTGAAGTTCTTTATTTTCGGAGTGAACATTTCAAAATATATTATTTCGGCTTATGGTATTGGCGTATTGAAATGACTCGCCTAAACAACATCAGGAAAAAGAGAGGAATCGGTATTAAAACAAAGATCCGGTTAATACGAGCATTGGTATTCCTCATTTTCATGTATGAAGTGGAAGCGTGGACTATACTGGCCCGAGAAAGAAAAAGGATTGATGCATTTGAGATGTGGTGCTGGAGACGGATGTTGGAAATACCTTGGACCGCTAAACGCAATAATGCATCAATCCTATCGCAGCTCCAAATTAAAACACGATTGTCCACCATATGCCACCAACATATCTTTTCGTATTTCGGCCACGTGGTGCGCAAAGGCGATGAAAGTTTGGAAATCTGATCATAGTTGGGAACACGGAAGGAAAACGACTACGTGGTCGTTCACCAACAAGATGGTCCGATCAAGTAAAAGACTCATCGTCCTCCAAGTTTTACAGAAACCAGTAGAGGCAGATCATTCGCTCTAGAAGCAAACCCGATGTTGACCAAGATCCTCAGACATGAGGGAAAGAGAGATAAGGCATCCAAAATTGTGCTGTGGAACTAGACTACAAGTAACAGCTCTCCGCCGCAATGTTATTGAGGCCAAAATATTTACTGGTTCTGCCAGAGGAGAAACAGTCTTCTTGCCGCGTATACCATTGATCCCAAATCACCTTCCGTTTGAATGTAAAGGATAACAGTTCCAAATTAAGTTTTGTAGTCACAGGGAAAAACTCTGAAATTTGCTAGAGTTGATTTGCGGCAGGACTGTTTCAGTTTTATGTGGCATCCTCGCATATGAGCTCTTAATCTACCTGAACTTTTGTCAATATCACACGTAATGGCGGACAATAGCCATGGACAAAGCTCTATACTGTTACAATGATTCATATCTAGAAAAAAGAAATAATCTACGCAGACGAAGTCGCGGGCTATAAAGCTAGTTATTAATAAATGTGTACTATTTTACCTAATCGAACCAGCTTGGGTTTAAAAGTATTAAATGGGTCACGAAGGGGCAGTGTGAAAATTACCCGGCCATGGCAGAACAATGTTTGGGAAACACTGTAGTGTAGAGTACAGATTTCAGATTAGGACAAAAAAAAAACTTTCAATGTATTTTAATCCTTATTCAGATAAGAATGGCGCATATGAGACGAGTAGTGATGCGACAGACTCTCCCGCATCAAACAACCGCTTATCTCCAAGAAGCTCCATATCTTCACACAAACCCGTGATCAGAACTGGCAGAGCTCTTATCAACCCGTTCGACCCTTCACACGTTACCGTCAAATTGACCAGTAATAGACGACGGTGGACGCATATATTTCCTAAAGGTAATTATTTACGCTATTTTAATTCAGGTACATTATGTTTCGATGTTTGAATATCAATCTTTCATTTCAAACCTATATATTAGCTAGACTTTATATAATAGACAAGACAAACCCGCAGGTGTTTTTTCAAGTATACCGCCATTTTGACTTTTAGTACAATCGTAGCCAATGATAAAATTTTACGTTACGATAAAGTTGGCTTCTATATTAAAGTGTTTTCAGGATTAGAAGATATCGGTGACAGTTCACTTTTGACAATTATAGTCATGCGCCTTAACGATATCCAATCGATTTTTTTGTCGTATCGAGAAAGTTAATAAAGAAAGTCTAATCGATTTTCATTTTAATGCTTTTATTTTCCAAATTATATTTCCTTATCACTGTCTTACTGCTTAATACCGCCTCGTGTGTAATTACCAACTTTGCACATATCGATACCCTAATTTGCACACCTACTAACTCCTCTGGAGCAAATTTTACAGGAGAGACTTAAAACGTCATAATAAATTTTATTTAATGCAATAAAGAAAACCAAAAATCCCGTTGGAAATTATGCTTTTTATTTATCTAAAAACACTTAAAAAATCAATTTTTTTTTACAACCATTGGGTTTTATAATGAAAAAAGGAGTTGTTAGATTTGGTTTAAGCATTAATTGAAACTAAAAGTGGAGTTGTTTGTTTTTATCTTAAACTTTAAGCAGAGTACAATCGTACAAACAAATTGTGTTTTATAAATGAAAATAATTTATTTTCATGTGGCAACGCATAGTAATAGGCGTTAATTACTCCATTTTTATCCTCTTGACATTTGCATCGTGGTTTCATTTCCTTTTTTGATTTAGGCACATCTTGTAACCATTTTCCTTCTACTTTTCTTTTTCCATAATGTTCAATTCCCTTTTCTCTGTTAAGTCTGTTTTTTTTCAATATTCCAATCCTTTTTATCTACTTGACAACGTTTTCTTCTCTTAACAAGTACTTTATCGTCTTCGGATTCTGAACTTTCACTATATTCAACTAATCTGACCACATTGTTGAGCGATGATGAAGTGATAGCTTCCTCTACACCACAGGGGTAGGGTTAATGTTGATGTTCAGCGTGCATGAAGCGGTTGGAACATCAAAAACTCTAGGGGGAATGTTTATATTGCCATTCAGCAAGGATGATGTGGTAGTGTGTTAATCAACTATAGGGTTTATGGCTATGTCGGTTCCTTGGGTAATTACATATGAGTTGACATCGTCCGGTGGGGGTACATATTGATCAATAAAGTCAATTTGAACATTTTTAGGGACATTAATATCGTCATCAAATAATAATAAATTGTGAACTTGAGACACATCACCGGTGCTTGCTTGTAGCTTTGGAGAGTTGACATTCTTTCTGGTGGTAACTCACAATGGTTTCTCTCTCAGGTTCATTCTCCGGTGCAGTAGGCTGTGTATGGATTGGTATTGATTCTAATAGTGTTAGGTTAGTTGAAGGAATGTGAGTATCAAAGGCATCAAATCAAAATCAAAAAGTCATTTATTCAGTTTAGGCCCTAGTAAGGCACTTATGAACGTTATATTGGTACATACAGTTGAATTGCAAGTGCAAAGAGAAGCTACTACAACCATATATTCTTGTCCATCAAGGGCAATATCAGAATTAGTAGCAACGGAAGTATCTTCATAGAACTTTGGGAATTGATTAGCTTGGAACAATGCATTATCAGGGTTAGTAATGTCGTTATTAGCAATATTGTTGGCATGCATTGTTTGCACAGAAAGCAATATTCTCTTAGCTCGTGCTTTAGACATATTCCTGCACCAAAGAGAAAAAAACATAATGCAAACAAAACAAAAAAAGCATCAGGATAGGAAACATCATTCCAAAGTGTCACAATAGGCCTACAGTATCACAAAAACCTTGCGAAAAAAATATCAACTCCAAGCATCACACCAAAATAACCATAAGTCAAATCTAATAACTCCAATCCCCGTGCAAATTTTCCAAAAAACATGTCAAAATACAAGGCACAAGGCTGTTTAATCATAAATACACTTACCTTAATATATCTTCTACTGTTTTTAAGCTTCAAACGGTGATAAAACACACTTAAACCATTTGTTTTGAAAATAAATCTTCGGGAGCATTCGTACGCTCCTGTGACGCCATACAAAATGGCCGAGTGCGCGGGAGATATTCGATTATTTTGTCAAAATCGATGCGTTTCGTTTTACGCGGAGTTGTTTGATTTTCAAATGGCGTTTTACACCAGTACAGTTGGGAATCATGGAGTTATTAGTATCTCAAAAAATAGAGCAAAAAATCTAGTTTCTGCCGGTATCAAAATGTAATTTTCGTGAAAAAGTGGAGTTATTAGGTTTGCAAATTAAGGTATCGATATGTATCATACTGTACTATTATCGTTGTTCTTAATTTCAGATAATTATTACAGGATTTATGAGAAATTATGTTTGTTAATTAATATTTACCTAATAATGTAAGAATAAGCTCTCTCTCTTTGATATCGCACCGATATATCGAAATTTTTTGGTAATTAAAAATATTTCGATATTGATAAACCAATTCAAAAATAATCGATGTAACATATATCGATACTTTTTTGAATTTCCCTGTCGATCAAGCATTGTCAATCACTATAGGTCAATGTTCCGTTTCATGCAGCAAGTATTTTAAGTACATCCTATTTCTTAATTTTTAAAATTATCAAGCTATAGTATTAATGTGCTGAAATTGTTTCTTAGTTATATATAGCGATATATATTGTATTTTTGCAATGATATAAAACGGAAATTAAAATATTTTTTGTAAAATATTATATTAGTTACTCGCAAGTAGTATGAGTGAACCGGAAAATGTGAACTGTCACCGATATCTTCTAATCCTGAAAACAGATTACAATATTTTAAAATGGTGTTTTGACAGACTTCATCATAAAATACTATAACCCCTTTACTATTCCAATCACACCTTAAAATTACATGTATAGTAAGTGATGATAAAGCAAACGACACGATCTGCGGCGTGATTGATGGAATCTTAACCAACCACTCCAACTGGCCCATCAAAGATTTATATCCGACTAGCTGTCCCGCGCGGTTTCACCTGCATTCCCGAGGGATGGTATGTTTTCCCGGGATAAAAAGTATCCTATGTGTTAAACCAGAACATATTCTACCTGTGTGCCAAATTTCATCCAAATCCGTTCAGTAGTTCTTGCGTGAAAGAGTAACAAACATCCATACACACACAAACTTTCGCGTTTATAATATCACTAGCTGTCCCCCGCGGTTTCACCCGCGTTCCCGGGATAAAAAGTAGTCTATGTCCTTCTCCATACCATAGGCTATCTGCATGTCAAATTTCATAATGATTGGTTCAGTAGTTAAGGCGTGAAAGCGTAACAAACAAACAAACAGAATTATTTTCTAATTTAAAATATTAGTAAGGATTGATATTCCGATATTTTAGGCTATGAAAGTATAGAGTTTCACTTTCATAGTACATAAAAATATCCACAATGTACACAAAAACAGTGAATTTCGTCTTTTATTGAGGTCCAACGGGAGTACTAATACAACAGCACCACTACCAAGCGCGTCCGGCCGGCGAGCCCGCTTCGAGAACAGATGAACGTTGCGACAGTAACATGTCCAAAGATAATGGCTCTATTATCAACAACAACCATTCCATTTATCAAGTTGATGGTAAGGCCTGTTTAAAAATACTTCTATGATTATTATACATTGGTGCCGTTTCTGTTGTAAATCGTACTAAACTAATTTTAGTCTCATCTCATCTCTTTCTTACGAGCATTATTGAAAAAGGATAGAACATTATTTTAAGTTGTCAAATTAATCTTATTTTGCGTGTATTTAGGCGTAACCGCGATAGATGGCGACTAAATTTATATTGAAAACAAGCATTGGACTAATTTGACAGGACTAAATTTCTTGCATCCTTTTCTATGTTCTTTGTTAGAAAGAGACATAGTGAGATTAAAATTAGTTTAGTTGTGAACAACAGAATCAGGGCCATTATGAAATATATCGACTTTGCTATGATGAGTCACCCGATCTGGAATTCTCTCAATAGTAGGAAAATGGCTTTATTTCAAGCTTTATCTCAAAACAGCTACTGGATTTTGATTCATTGAAAACTATGCTTCAATTTTAAATTTTATAGCCTAAAATGTGACAAATCCAAGAAATGCCTTTTGACTTTTAAGCAATATTAACCATAGTGCGGCACAGTAAGGTTTATCTGATAAATCTATTGTTAATATAGATGAACCTTAAATAAAGACATAAGGACTACTTTTCTTTGTATTTATAAACGCCGTATTTCTTAGATTTTTTGCACTGTTATAACTAAAACCCATCACGGACATTAAAAATAGGATAAGTATAACCGAACTATCTTCTTACTTTCGACCCTAACTACAAGTTATCGTAGTTATTATCCTAAACAAATGTACAGGTCGGTTAACTAAAGCTGGCACATTCACGATACAGTATCTTTTATTACATTATTGCTTCTAATCAGTCAGTCAATTCTAATGGACGAATGCAAAAAAGACCACTCTATATGCAGCAAAAGCAAAACAATAGCTGTCTCCTTCATATTCATAAGCTTGACCGCGCGCGATAGAGACGGACAGACTTTTCATGACACTACACAAACGCAATGTGTAATGTTTTGAACGTGCCAACTTTAGTTAACCAACCTGTATACTAGTAATTATTTTTTCTTCAGGTAACATCCCAAGTCGTAAGCGCATGATAAGTGGATCTGGTGTGTTGAGCGTCCTGGGTGTTTCATTAGTCGCTCCGTCCACTACCAACAATGCGTCGCTCGCTTTATTGTGGGGTGCTACTGGCGAACAGGAGTGGACGCCCGCCCTTACTACAGGTCAGTAAATATATATTGACAAGTGGCCTGTGCATTTGTGTGAGACATGGCATAATGGTTGGTTCATATACATGGATTAGCAAACAAGTTATCTGTGGGCACCTTGTAATGGTTCATTCTCTCTTTCGTAGAAAATCGTAGTAGGTATAATAGGCTAGATTCCTGAAAAAGACTATTTAGTCCGTCATTTATATTATCAAAAAATTTGACACGTATTTTTTCCTTTGTCAATTAAACAAAAAAAAAACATACAAACATCTGAATTGATAACCTCCTCCTTTTTGAAGTCGGTTAAAAATACGAAGATGTGTTGAAGTTCCGCGTAACGTCACGTTGAGGTGCACTGTTTACTCAAAAGTGACATGACGAGCCTCCACTCCCGAACTTTGACGTGGTTTATCTTTGTAATATTTTTTTGATAATGTAACTGACGGTCTAATTAGAATTATTATTTTTTACCCAGGAAAAATCCCTATACAGATTATGAATTGAGAAATGTTGCGCGACGATTTGTCACGTTGTTACAAAGTCAACAAATGGAAAGTTAATGAAGAAGAGTTCATATTCACACTTAGTGTATTTTTATCAATAAAATAATTCATTCATGAGCACGTAACCAACATAATTAATATTTCAAATTCTGTTGAATGTAATGAATGATAGATAGCTTGTTTGCTCAAAGAGCTGAAAACATAAATAGCATTTTCTTTTTGTTACCAGCTCGTATTTTGGAGAACACTGTCAAAACACTAATTTTCATAATGTAACATGGATTTATTTATAGAAATTACTACATCAATTAGGCCAGATTTTTCATGCGCTTGATTGGTGTTATTTTTTTTTTGTTAATTTTGGAATTGGTATCTAATAAATATCATTTATGATAGCGTTTATGCAATTTTTATCTGGCGTTTGAAAAATCAGTCCGTAGTGATCATAATTCAAACATGTCATCCTTAACATACATTGAGATGGGTTGACTCTATATAACAAAAACCAGCAACACCTTAAAATTGTAATGCATACTTCATTTTGTACCTTAAATCAAATGACTATAGTTTAAAGTCGATACGAAACTTGTATGGCAGTCCTTTTGCCAGGCAAAAGACAGGAATTTTTGAAAGTGTTGCCGGTTGTTTTTGAAAATGACATTGATTGTTATATTAAATGTTCACCTCATTTTTGATGTTTCATGATCGTCGCATTGAAAAATAAATCTTCAAACCCAATTGGAACGATCGGCCCAAAGCGAACAGAGCTATAGGTTTGATATAACATTTATTGGATTTGCATCGAGTAGTTACTGCATATTTTTGTGTTAATAGCATTAAAAATAAGCTATGGGGTAATAACTTTTAATTTATGCAAAATTGCTTTTCTTTAGTCATTAGCAAATCCAAATTTATATGTCAGCAAATAAAATTATCTATGTATACAATTATTGTCAATAAACGAATATTAAAACGATATTTATAGCGATTTCTTAAGCTTGCAAAAATTCAATACAACTCATATGAATACATGGCATGCATCACTTTAATACAATTTCACTAACTCTGCATGAGTTCATTTGCTTTGCGGATTTATTACTCCTAAAAAAGTGCTCAGAAATTGATTAGTACTATTAGTTTTTTTTACTATTTTATTTGTTTGCACGCGATACACATTTTTGTTTTTATTTATGTAAACAGTTTATTTAGTTTGCTGAACTTAGATGTAGTTGATTGCCATAGATTGTTCATTAGGGTTCCGAACCTAAAGGGAAAAAGGGAACCCTAATGGTGCCACTCCGTCCGTCTGTCACAGCGCTATATTTCAGCAACCACTGATGCTATTGATTTGAAATTTGAAATAGTAATAAATATTGCTGGCCCACACATATTGCAAATGAAACATTTTTATTTTCTTTGCAAAAGGGGCCGGAATGCAAAGTAGGGCTACAAGTTTAAATGTATCATACGAAAGAGCTTCATTTGTACATTCTAACTCAGGTTTTTATTTTCTTTTATGTTACGTCGTTTAGGACTTATGATGAAAAAATAAAAAAGATACCATTCCCAAAGCCATTTTTTTAAATAATTACAGTAGATAGACATTGATCTAAATGAAAATAAAATAAGCGCACAAATGCGAGCGAGACCCGCGCAAGGAGGTTTCCGTAAAATAATTTAATTATAAAACCAACATTGTTTTGTGTCTCTGTAATTCAACTACCACGATCTGGCTTACTAGTTGGGAGCCTATGCCTATGTATTAAAAAATAACATGTAATTTTTTATGCCAATAAAATTATTATTTAAAAAATAGGTGCCTTAAGTAGTACATTTTTGCACGGGGCGTGAAATACGCCAAAAATGACTTAGGGCATCGTTTACACATTTTATAACACGCAGTGCTATAAAAAGCATTAATATCCAGTGCTTCTATGGAATGGTATCACACTATATATTTTATAGACAAGATATTTTTAATCAATTATAGTTTAGTTATTATGCTCTAGATTATGTACTAGAATCAGACCTTCTGTCCTGAGACAGACAGACCAATGGTTTAACTTCTAAATCTATATTTTTTATTATTTCTCATACATAATTCACTATTACGTATACAGGCGTGGATTGGAAGTCTCTAACTATACCAGCTTGCCTGCCTATCACTACCGACTACTTTCCCGATAAGCGATCCCTTCAAAATGACTACCTAGTGTCAGATTACAACTTACTGCCTGACGATGTGAACGCAGACTTTGCCCAGAATAGAGCCATTTATAAAGAACCTCTGACAACTATGGAAGTCTTCAAGGAGTTGGTTTCACAGCGACTGGCCCAGGTAAGAAATAACTAAATTAAAAATGTTATTTTGTTTTTAAAAAGAGTGTTGCTGTATTATTTTAAAAATTATGGCGACACTCCATAAATTGTTTGTATTATATTGAGACATGGCCCGCGTGATGGTGAGCAGTACAATAACAACAGTATGTTTATATATAAATTGCTAGCTGTCCCCCGCGGTTTCACCTGCGTTCCCGGGATAAAAACTAGCTTAAATCCTTTTTCATATCATAGTCTATATGCATGCCAAATTTCATGATAATCCGTTGAGTAGTTGAGGCGTGAAGGCGTAACAAACAAATAAACAAACTAACTCACTTTCGCATTTATAATATTAGTAAGGATAAGGATTATAATTATAGGATAATATATATTTTTTACATTTATTTGACGGATCACATTAAATAATTATATCCAACAATATTTAAAACTTAAAATTAGTGTTAGTTTCCTCCGTCTCACTCTTTCGATCACCATACATCATGTGTCAGATAAAGACTTCGGAATTTTAACTTTTCAACGTTTCATAACTTTAGTACATCGAGGAAACTCCCTTGAAAAAACCTTGAAATTTCCCACTATAGGGCTTCCAACTAATAGTAGGGGTGAACGAAAACGAAGTGATTGAAGCGCACTGTCCATCCACGCCTGCGCCTCCGCCATCGAAAGTGGCGCCGCAGTGCGGAAAACCGGCAAACGCCGCACCCACCAAACGATATCTACTCTCTATTGGACGGATATTTCACAAGTTGACGCTGGTTGGCTCTACTATTACTGTGACGAGGTATAGACCCAGGTGAGTGTTCTCTTGTTATTTTCAGCTCGGATCATCCCATTGCAGAGTAAAGACCCCCTCTTTCAGCTCCCTGTTTTGTGCCTTAGAGGGCACCTGTCCGTGTCCTTCTCCATACTATAGGCTAACTGCGTGCTAAATATTATCGTAATCGATTCAGCGGTTAAGGCGTGAAAGAATACAGAGTAACTTTCGCATTTATAATATTTCAGTTCCTTCTAGGCTTTGTGTGCTTACCACCATCGGCCACATCATCACTTACCATGGTGAGATTGTGGACACAAGATTATACACAGTAAAAAAAAAAAAAAAAAATTTAATAGCCGCGGAGCTTCCGTCCCTACCAGCGGGGTTATTTTAAAACGGTCGGATTCGGAAGTGGGAGCGGAATCGGAAACCTTCATCGAAAAGATCCGATAGCGGAAAGTTGGAGTGCGTTTACAAAGTTTATTTTTAATAATGGTAGGAAATGGTATACCTAAACTAAAATAAAAGTAAAATCGAAATGATTACGGATTTTCATTGTTGAAAGACCTCATTTAAACACTCATATCAAATGCATAAAGACAGATACTTGTTATTTTTTATATTTTAGATTTATGGTCTACATTGTTTTAATAAACATAAAAATATGGTTTTCTAGTTTTATCGAACTTCGGAAACTGACTGATAGGTCAAAGTAAATATTGTTTATAATATTCGAAAAAGTCAGGCAAAGGTTTAAGCCATACAGCCTAATCGTATTTGAGTTATACCTAAGTTCTAGTCACAAAATAAATCAATTTCATTTAAGGTGCGTTCGAATTGGGCTACGGTAGCAAAAATAACAGTCAAAAATGCCAAAACCGATCACATCTGGCGTTCGATTTGGAAAGTTGTGAGCGAAATTGTCGTTTTGAACTGTTTTCATTCACCGTTCGTTTTGCTTGGAAACAGTTAAAAACGACATCGTGAACTGCAAATTTTGACCCACCTCGGAGGCAGGGTCGTTTGTGATCATATTTTGACATCTTTAAATCTGACAAATAAGTTTTGGCTAACAATTCAAACGGGAAGCGAAAATTATAATTTTTATATTAAAATTTGATAGAAACTAACAGGCAAGAGAAAAAAAACAGTTTAACTTTGTATATATATTATCTGAAGGAAAAAAGGTAGGTTGAGACAAGTGACAAGCAGGCGATGAGCTTGCAAATGTAATTTTTGTATCTAATCGTTCGATTTGGGAAATATCGTTTGTGGCAAAAGTTGCAAAATTGACGAAATTTTCCAATTCGAACGCCTGAACAAAAATGCCAATTTTGAAACTGTTAAAAACGACATCACTCCAATTCGAACGCACAGTTAGTAAGCACTGTCAGTCACAGTCCATAAACGTCAATGTAACCTGTTACATGTGTTAGTAAAATAGTGGTCAATAAACTAAAACTTCTCACGGACTTTTTGAGACAACTTGAAGTCATGATCATGATACACATAATTCATTTAATTTCCCTTCATTGGTACGCGAGGATTGATCGTTATAGGATAAAACACCACAGGTAATATGCAATAAAACTCAAAATACACGAATTTTTGAAAATAAAACGAAAACGCAACGTCACTTTGCAAGTTCCCGCCAAAAAGCCCTCGATGTCAATGTAATTATTTTTTCAGTACATTCATGGAGAGTATAATAAAACAAATATTTTATAATTACGTAGATCTTTTAGTGGTAGTGAATCTAGCATCCAACTTGAGTAACGGTATTGAGTGACCAATATGTTTTAGTTCCTACGAAGTTTGAGTATGTAGCTATTATTACTTTTACTGCAGACCTTTCTCATTCATTATTTACTTAAAATAGGGGCAAATACACTCCGTTTAGTACCAACTAACCTTTATATAAGTTTAAATAATGCATTTATATTAAATAATGGTCAAAAACGAACATTAAATAAAATTCGGAAAGAATTCCACCAGCTAAAAGCTATCGGAAACTTTTCGATGAATCGGATTGATATTTCCGTTGAGAAACTATTGAAAGTTCGTTTGGATGGATATGTTTTCAAGAAATTAAACGATATTTTATAGAACGACGTAATTTTATTAGAAGCCACGGCAGCAGAGAGAGCGACCATAGATTACAAAAATTACCAAAGAGTATAAAGACTTACATACTACCTAGCGCCATTTAACGACGCGCGAATATTATTTGAAACTATATTTGTTGCATTGATTTTTAACACCCCCCCTCAACAAATATTTTGTTACAATACATAACTTTCTTACATAGTACAATTGTTTTATTTCTATTTCCTATACTTAATATGTAACTGAAACTATGACAATTATTATTACCTTCACAATTAACAAAACAACTAAAAAATTAACTTAACAAACTTCTCAAATAAAGTTTTGCCTAAGGGCTTAGTTAATAAATCAGCTAAGTTATCCTGTGTTTTAATATACTTTAAAGAGATACATTTTTCTTTTATTTTGTCCATAATGAAGTGATACCTAATATCCAAGTGCTTTAATCTTTTATTATTTTCATTGTTAAAAACTAGTTTTATTACAGACTGATTATCTTCAAATATAGTCACTTCATTATTGACAACATCAAAATCACACAACAAATGTTTTAACCAACAAGTTTCAGTAATAGCCATACTAAGTGCTATATATTCTGACTCAGTGGAGGACAATGACACACTAAGTTGTTTTTTACAACACCATATTACAATACAATCAAATATTTTTAAGAAATAACCAGTGGTTGATTTCCTATCTTGAATGTCACTTGCCCAATCTGCATCTACAAAACCTTGCAATTCTCTGCCTGTGCTGTTGTACACCAATGAGTAATTTAATGTACCTTTTATGTATCGTAAAATACGTTTTAAAGCCTTGTATAACATAACGCTAGCACAGTGTTGATATCTACTGAGAAAACAAACTGATACACATAGATCTGGTCTTGTACCACAAACAGCATACATTAAACTGCCTACAAGTTGTCTACACTTTGTCTCTATATCTGGACTATCAGATTTTTCCCTTTTTAATAATTCAAACTTAAAATTTTGGTCTATTGGAGTAGAAACTGGTTTGCAATTTGACATTTTATAACGTTCTAGAAGTTTAGTTAAATATGTTTTCTGACTAATTACCGTTGTACCTTTCATTTGTTCAATGTCAATACCCAAGTAAGTTCTTGCCAAACCTAAGTCTTTCATTTTGAAGTTATTGCCTAACTCTGTTTTAAAATCTTCTAAAACCTTATTTTCAGTACAAAACATAAGTATATCATCAACGAATAGTAAGACGTATAATTTACATCCATTGACCTTCATAAAATATAAACAATAATCATTTTTAGATTTACTGAAATTCTCTTTAGTCATGAACTCATCAAACTTTTTATTCCAATATTTAGGAGACTTTTTCAGTCCGTATAATGACTTATTTAATTTACAAGTTTCACCGCTTGGTAATTTTAAGTATACAGTTTCATCTATGTCACCGTGTAAAAAGGCACCTACGACGTCCATCTGATGGACTGGAAGTTGATATTTATTTGCAACTGCAATAAAAACTCTAAATGTTGGCAATTTAGCTACTGGTGAATACACTTCTAAATCACAATCAGACTGTTCAAAACCTCTCGCTACTAGTCTAGCTTTATATACTTTTTCACTACCTACTTGTTTAATTTTGTAAACCCATTTACTAGAAATCTCTTTATTTCCTTCTGGAACACAATTTACTATTGTCCATGTGTTATTTTCCTTCAAAGTATCTAACTCAGTCTTCATAGCATTCTTCCACTCTTCTTTTTCTTCAGAATTCAATGCTTCTTCTAGAGTAACTGGTTCTGTGTCAATGGACAAAAGATTTGTATCATAATCAGTTAACCACAAGGGTTTCTTTATTTCTCTGTTTCTTCTTGAGTGTATTAATTCTTGAGGGCTTTCTTCAGCTCCTTTCTCTAACTCAATACTATGTTCTTCTTCTAACTCTTCTCTTTCTTCTTCTGTACTTGGTGTTCCTTGCATTTGGGTTTCTAAACTTTCAACTAATTCTGGTGACTGTGCTTGTTCTTCATTACCTTCCTCATAGAAACTGTGATATTCTTCTGTTAATTCATCTTCCATTTGTTCTCTATTATCTATTTCTTCTTTTTCAGAGTTTATGACCATATATGGAATTGAATTAGTATTATCTTCACAAGTATTACCTAATTTCTCATTACTAAAACTACCTTTCAAGAATGTTACCTCTCTTTTTAATAAAACATCATTTCTCTGCGGAAAATAAATCCTAAAACCTTTTGTTGTTTCACTGTAACCCACAAAATATCCTATTTCTGCTTTACTATCCCATTTTTTTCGATTTTGATCAGGAACATGTACACCTACTTTTGATCCAAACACTTTTAAATTGTTTATATTATATATTTCCCTATTATACCAAAGCTCATACGGAGTAACATTTTTAATTCTACTTTTACCAGTTCTGTTAATAACAAATACAGCCGTATTGACAGCTTCAGCCCACAAGGATTTGTTCAAACCACTTGACAGTAATATTGTTCTAGCCGCTTCAGTTATTGTCCGCATTTCACGTTCTATACAACCATTTTGTTGGGGTGTGTATGGTACACTAGTCTGGTGAATAATACCTAAATGATCTAAGAATGACTTCATCTCTTTATTCATAAATTCTGAACCGCAATCTGATCTAATAATTTCCACTTTAAATAATAAGTTTTTAATAACATAATTCAGAAAACCTTTTAATTTACCAACAGTTATACTTATTTTTCAGAAAATAAACTGTTTTATACTTTGTATAGTCATCTTTTATAAGTAAATAATACCTGGCACCACCTAATGATGTTGTTTCCATAGTTCCGCATAAATCTATATGTAAACACTGACCGGGCCATTCTGCCCTATTTTCACTTAATGGAAATGGTTTTTTATGCAACTTACCAATAAGACATGGCTCACATGTTAACTCATCTTGTTTACTTACACTGAAATCTATTTCGGATTTACTTAACACATTTTTCACTTGTTCTATATCCTGATGACACATTTTCTCATGCCACTCAGACAAACTATAATTTGATTTCCCTACACAAGCATTTTCAACTCTGTTAGACCTAAATTTCATAATATATAAGTTACTTTCACGATATGCCAATGCACAGATATTTTTATTATTACCTTTTGTAAAATAACACCATTTATTATTTATTGTCATATTATAACCTCTATCTGCTGTTGAGCTTGCTGAAAATAAATTCATTTTGATATCTGGAACATGTAATACATTATTTAGTGTTGTACTAATCCATTCTTTACCCGAATACGCTTCCAAGTAAATAGTACCAATACCTATCGCTTGTATGACTTTACCATCACCTATAACAATATTCCTTGGACGCTCTAGCTTTTTATATTTAGTAAATATGCTAATGTCATGACTCATGTGCTCTGATGCACCACTATCCATTACCCAATAATGATTTCTTTCTAATTGACCATAAAACACTGATGATGACAGCACAGACACAGAGAATGCATTGCTTTGACTTTTGTTTACCTTATGATATTTGTTATAATTATTTTTATTATTCTTAAACCAACAATCCATACTTTTGTGGTTACCTTTCTTACAATACTCACAGTTACTTTTTATTTTTAACTTACAATTCTTTTTCATGTGTCCTATTTTGCCACACTGAAAACATTTTCTCGCAGACCTGGACGTAAACGCTGCTGATTCTTCTTCACCTTCACGCTTAGAATTGGCACGCTGCTCTTCAATCAGCAACCTTGCTGATAACTCATCCATCGTCCGCTTTTCTACTGGAACAGATTCCCATGCCGACACAAAGTGTTGAAACTGCAATGGAAGTGATGAAGTTATCTTCGTGATTGCCATGGATTGACTCACTTCAGCATTGATATTCTTCAATTTGCATAGGAGACTTTCAAACCGTCCTAAGAACTGTGATATAGTTTCTTTATCTTCAAATTTCATTGAAAAGAACTTCTGTTGGAGTATTTGCACCGACAATTCCCCACGTTGTTCGTATATAATGTGCAGTTTGTCCCATATTTCTTTTGCTGACCTGCAGCTTACAATTTGAGGTATAACCTTTTCAGATATACGTGTGACTATCAAACCTTGAGCTTTTGCGTCTTTCAGCATCCATTTCTCGCACTCTTGTTTTTCCACTGGTGGGTTTCCTTCTACGACATTCAGAAGATCCGCTGCCCGTAGTATAACCTTTATTTTATATGACCATGTGGTCCAATTTTCGATACCTTCAAGTTGTTGCTGGCCAACTTGCCCGTTAGCCATGTATCCGACGAAATCCATCGTGTTGTTGCTTTACCGCAATGATTATTAGTAGTACCTTTACCGGTCCCACGCCGTTGTTCACCTTTTCGACCTTCACCGGCCGCCGACGAATTCTCACCCGTCGTATAGCTGCTTAACCACAGCTTTCTTGAAAACGATATATCCAAAACGATCAGTAGGCCATGAGCTTGCTGGGCCCATAACCTATTGAAAGTTCGTTTGGATGGATATGTTTTCAAGAAATTAAACGATATTTTATAGAACGACATAATTTTATTAGAAGCCACGGCAGCAGAGAGAGCGACCATAGATTACAAAAATTACCAAAGAGTATAAAGACTTACATACTACCTAGCGCCATTTAACGACGCGCGAATATTATTTGAAACTATATTTGTTGCATTGATTTTTAACAGAAACGTCAAACTATTCGATTCGGAAATTAAAATAGCAATTGGCGCTTTAACCTATCATGCAGAATATATTTATTTTAGTTTAGGTATTATTTGTAACACTTAAATTGTACTATTATCATACTATGTTAAATAAATATTGATGTTCTTATAGTTTTGATTGTCTTTTAATGTGCAAATACACATTTTTATTATTATTTTAATATGTCGGAAACTCGCCTCGGAAGTTTCCGATTCCGCTCCTGATTCCGAATCCGACCGTTTTAAAATAACCCCGCAGATAACTAAATCTCATCAAAAACATTTTTATGTTAAATGTTGCCAAGACATCGCAGTTATCAGATCTCATGTAGAGCCCAAATTATAACTCTACACGCCCTAACTCTACAAGCCCTAACATCACAAACTCTATACCTTAGTCTAAAATGTAGCTTGGCCGTTTCGCAACCATGTACTGCCGTCACATGAAATTGAAAATAAGGTGAAATTTATTCACTTTTCATTACTTTTCTGTTAGGTATATAATAAAATGTTCTTGTAGTAGCGAAACGGCCAAGCCACATATTTTGACTAAGGTGTAGAGTTTGTCAAGTTAGGGCGTGTAGAGTTATAAGCTTGGCTCTACATGAGATCTGCGAAAGGACATTTCTAACAGTGAAAACTCCACCTAAATTAGGTGACGTCTTTTCAAATGATAAAATTTACCAAATTATAATTAGTTGGGTTCATTTGGCTTCTGTTTTTTTTAATAACTTGTATGTCGGTTTTATAGTTTTATATGTTTTCCATTTCCAGGCATCCATACCCACCGTTCAATATTCACTACCGGTATAGGTTCCACGCGCCAAATCACGACACCTACGAAGTGTCCTGGGTTTACTTCACTACGGAAAAGCTAGAGACCTACAACTGGAACTATATGGACCACTACATTTGTACGAGAGGTGATACTGATTTTGCTCTTGTAGAGGTAATTATATTTTTTCATAATATTTGGAAAGTATGACTTCATGGCTTATTTAATTTAGAAGTCATTCTAAAAAGAAGACTTATGATCAGGGTACAGCAATTTCTATTAGTAGGTTTTAAACTTTTTATTTCCTGCATAGCAAAAGCTGAAAAGATGTATATGATGTGTTTAATTCCCTAAGCTACAAGCCCAAATTGTTAAAAATCTTCAAACACAAATTTATTAAATCCAAAATAGGTTTTTTTTCTCTCTTATATTGATAGGACAGAAACTTTCGCAATATTTCACAGGCGCATAAATACTGGCGCTTCCGTACACTTCTACTACCGTTGTTCAACCCCGCTACAAAGCAAATACTTGAAGACGAGACCACACACTGTGACATCTACCCCACTCCTACCAGGCAGGACCTGGATCAGTTGACTGATGGATTCCTTAAAATGACTGAGCAGTACTTCAATAAGGTCAAACGGCCCAACAAGCAGAGGGTAAGTTGATAAGTTGGTAAGATGTTAGGAATTGAGAGCTTGGATTTCTTTGTACGCATATTTTATTTAAATTTGTATGTAGGTTTACATGTTTGTTGAGTATTTTTTTAAACTGCTTATGCAATAGCTAAGTAGGTAGCTAAAAATAATAAATTGCTTAAAGAAAGTACATAGTGTGTTCCCAATTGAAATCCAAGCTCCATAATTTATTCAAAATTTTCTGAATCTACATGAAGATGAATTATTCAACATATATTAGACAAAGAATGTTTAAATGTTTTATACTGTATATATCTGCATTATGTTGCATTATTTGTAAATATTATTGTAAAATATTGTTCTTTAACTTTATTTATGGCAATGTTTATAGATAAAGCTTTGAAATAGCACAAAATAGAATTAGGAAATAGCATGAATACTTATATATGCAAAGAGTAGTGACACGTAGATTCTTTTGCACTGCATGTAGTTGTAGTTGAGCACATTCTTCTAAAAATGTACCTAATATTTATAGATCTTGCTCGAGCTTGGAAACGTTTTGAAATACTTTAAAATCATTTACACAGAATTAACTTTACTAAATGGATGCTCAAACATGAAATTTAAAATTTCACTCAAATGTTCACTGTGAAATAGCGCATGTGTTAATTTTTTTAACAAGTAAAGTTTCTTTCTGATTCCAAATTTTTTATAAATTTTATGTTTTTTGAAAACCCTGTATCGTTTCTCCAGAAATTTATGTATGTGATGTGTGTGATGCATGTTTGTTATTCCATGTATTTGTTACAGAAGGTAATATTTTTTTTGTTGCCCACCTACTATGTGTTATTTGTAATTTCCTGTTTGAGTACGATCGCATGATAGTTACTCGACAATAATATTAATAAACATAAAATCACGTGTCGGACCGAATTAGTGCTGCAACTTGTCTAATAAGTATCAGATCAGATCAGTAGGGATAGAAACAATAGAACGTTTACGGATGAAAAATCATTCCGATAAACCTGGTGATAAAAAGTATCAGTATGATGCCTCTTGACCGCGAACTCTCAATACGTTTATTGGGGGCGTCCGGTCGGTGTGAGGCGACAGGCTACGGGCGTCCGGACGAGGCGACGGACGTCCGGACGCGTCCGGGTCGGGGTCGGACAGTATACCCAGCCCACACTGGCGGCAGATGGCGGGCGGCGCGGGGGGCGCGGGGGGCGCGGCGGACCCGGCGCTCACTCGCCGCAGGCACTCCGCCTCCATCCTCACGCGCACCACTCACTCGCAGGTACCGCACATACACGATACACACACATACCGATACTAACTATATGCCACATACCTACATGTTATATATGTAGCCAGATACCTATCTAGTCAAACATTTTGTGTCGACTTTTTATACTTGTTGATCGGATGTCGGTAAATCTCGGACGATTGTAATAGAGGACATTAATGCGAGCCAACTCCAACAAGTAATATATTCCTATTTTGAATATCATCGAATAATATACAATGATATTTTGCCAACACTATCCAATAACCGAATAAGTCGACATATCGAAAGTCAGATTCCCTTTCAGAGACGACTCAAATCCCGTGATTTTTATCAGAAGGGCCCATCGTTATAATTTTCTTTCAATAATATATATAAAATCTCTCTGGATTTTGATTGCCAAGTGTTTAGAAAAAATTATGAATTTCCCATATTAAAGAGTTATTATGTCTTCATTATTTATCAAGTTTTAATATGCGCGCGCGGATGACCTGGCAGTGATTTCCCCTACGCAGTCATCTTTAGGGTCTCGCCCACACTGCAGCTATCCCTGCCCATATATACCCGCTCCCTCCCGACACTTCCCAGTTTTGCACGACGATCAAATGAGAAATACTATAGTCCATTACCATTCATAATCAAGTTATTTCCTTGATTGTACTGCCATTGTCTATGTGTTAACATCTACACACATTACAGTTCAAAGTATGTTTCTAAGCATTTGTTATTATACCTAATTTAAAAATGAAAATGTTTTATGTCTTACCAACTGTCATTGGTCTGCTCGTTTGTTCGCATGTCTTGGAAATTCGACATCAAAATTATTGTTTCATATTATATTCTGTGGCATATTTGCGCACTCATTTCATTGGTTCCGTGACGAAAATGGTTTGTAATGAATAATGTTAACATAAGGAGTGGCGTCTTAACTCTTTAATTTCCTTACACCTAATTTAATTTTTCGTAGACTAATCGTAACATTAATAATACTTAGTTAATTGTAATAAAATAGTACCTCATAGTAAGTAGTAGTAATGATACTAATTATAATCTATAGTCGGTATCCTGATCGTAATTTTATAGAAAACAGTGCAGTTATTCTTGTTCGTCTTCAACAGGTGGATGTTACTTCTGAGCTTTGTTTTAGTAGCACTATTATATTATTTGCAACAATAGCACATTTGCAATGAAATATTACTTGCAACTTAAATTGGCCGGGGAAATATTTGACGGCCTCAAAATAATGTTACTTTTTGGTTTTCTATTAAGAGATCTATAAACTTTTTACTTATACTGATTCTTCTAAATAAAATCAACGTTTCATTGTATACATATATTGTGTCTTTGACTGATTTAGAACTTTAGTTTTTTTTATTGATTTCCAAATTAATTACGAAAAGTTTTTAAATAACTATTATTATTATGTTGTATGTCAACTGACAACGGCCAAATTTTATACTCTTATGCAACTTGCGTAAATATTTGCACTGCTTATTATAAAATTATACTGCACGGAATGCACAAAACTGACATACATATATTGTTTGCCCGCTTCTTCTGTTTATTTAATTAATGAAAGACGACATAGCTTAATAAAAATAAGACATGCAAGCTAAAATTACATGGATATAAATTAATGCGATAAAACCTTCAATCAGAGATTTATTTTCTCCGAATTAAAACCATGGTCCGGGTCGGAGGTCATATTTCCATCTGTCTCTTTTAGATATTACTAGAAAATATTGTTATATAATATCAATATATTATTTTTTATAATATAGCATTAGGTATTATAACGTCACAATACTATAAAAGCAGCTAGGTTGCCATTAGAATAGTGGAATTACCACATAATTTTGGTCCATTATCTGAGCACCCTGAAGTCAAAGGTAAGCCATGTTGGATGGGATGCAGTTCAGAAGGCGATATGTATAAGATATCTGGTATATTCAGGATATGATCTATGTATGTGCCAGCCAAGTTTCATTCTAAGGCCGGTTTTAGTGCTTGACTGATCGCAGGGGCGTGCGTAGCGTCGCGACGCTACTCGGTTTCGTGACGATACGCATCGACCAACCGTCAATTTGTAGCATTACGTTCGCACCGAACGGTCAGCCAAGCACGGGAACCGGTCTAATCCATGGAGCGATTGAGTAAAAAACCATAAACACAAACATTCAAATTCATAATATAAGTGGGAAGTAGGATTTGTAATAAGTATTAATTGATTTTTCTGTTGGTCATATCACTTGTACCATTTATATTATTGTGACGTTATAGCCTGTTCAAATGATTCGTATATCGATATAAATTGATTTGAAGGACATTTTACACTGTCAAGTCATGTCTATTTTTTGAATGTTAAGTAATTGATAATGTTTAGGTCATAATTATGTAATGTTAACGTGTGTGTTGTGTGTGGTGATCAGGGCGGTGTGTCCAGCTCTCCGTTCAGAGAGCGAGTGGGCAGCACCCGCCTGCCCGACCGGCCGCGGCTCCGGATCGAAGCTATGTCAGTACCGTGGCATACATACTCTTTATAACTACCATCCGTTATTATTAGCATGGTGCATTAAAAATCGATGGTTTTCATGTACATATTTTATACGAGCATAAGAAACTTGAGCCACAAAACAGACACTAAATTCTTTGTAATTTAATTAATGAGAGGTTTTCTTTCCATAGGATTTTATAGAGTTTGGTTGAAAATACCTGTCAAACTGTTGATAATTCGAACTAATTTGAACCTTAAGTACTGGTTTGACAGGTATTTTCAATCAACTCTATAAAACTCCATGGAAAGAAAACGTCTCATTGTTGTTGCATTTAAACATGATACACTACTTAATAGAAGCAACTTAATTCCTCATTGGCTAGTTAAACTAGCGGAATGCTATAATTGCCGTTTTGACATCAGGGTGTCCCTTCTTGTCTGTTTATATGTTTGTCTCTTTTTGACACACGTGCTGTCAAAACGGTCACCATAGCTTGCCGCTAAGTTTAATTAGAAGCTACTATTATAATCACTAAAACTTTCTTGCAATTTTCAAAGTGCAATACTCGTTTGAGTAGAGAACTTGTTTCTATTAATAGACTCCGTAAAATAGATGTTCATATTTCATTTGTGGTTAAAACTTGTATAAAACTACATGACAACACTGCATGCTTTAGGTCGCTTTGGTGTCGGGCATGTCGTGCGAACGCTTGTGCGCCTTCTAATTGCATTTAACGTTTATTTTTCCGTTCAAATCATTATTGACATTGCATGAATAATTCACTCAAAGTCCGTTTCTTTAGAAATGCCCCAAAAGGTAAACAATTCTGGTAAATCTCTATTGAATATGTTTTAAAATATAATTAGTAGTTCCACAGTAAACTGGGTTAAAAATGTTAATGTAAAATAGTAAATACAAATATCAATTAATAAAAGATTGTTTACCTTTTTGGACATTTTTAAAGAAACAGACTGTACACGGCTTTATTTCCTTTCAAAATGTTGGTCGAAGAAATATTAAGAAACAAATACCTAGTTTAGTAAATACTGTATTACTGAGCTATAATATATTTGCTCCAACTTCGTTATGTTCTTTTATTTCTTCAACAACAAAGAGATAATTTATTTATGTTGTATACCTATATTTTACCTAACAGATTTAAAAACATACTTGAATCAGAATTACAAATGAAATAATTTTGGGTCGAATTCAAAAGTCACTTTTGACAAGAAGATATCTATTTGCCGCACTTTGTGTCTCTTATTGGCACATGGGTTGTCAAAAGCGACCATTATTTATTTATTTATACAGTTTTAAAACTAAAACATATTTCTTTTTTACAGATCTCCCCTTATATTTATTATTGAGTTATTATTTCTGTCTATTGTATGCTATCATTGACTGTCGGAATGCTTGCTCGAGCCTCTCCTGTCAGTGCTTACTCTTATCCTTATCGAATGTTTCATTGCAGCAAGTATCACCTACTAAGTCACTAAACACTAGTCTGAGCAGCAAGTAAGTATGCCATCTCGCTTCATCATTCGTGCCTCTCCTATGTTATATCTTACTTTTATTCGCTTTATTGCTATGCGTATGCGAAATTCAGCTTTGGATATGAAATCTGTTAGCAAATATAGCGTTTTCAATATTATTAAAATGGTTTTCAGGGCTCTGACTAAGCCTGTTATTGAGAGATCAATGTCGCAGACTGGTGAAAGCGATGATACTTACGAGGATGGGTAAGTCTGCCACCTATAATAAAACATATACCAACATATTATATATGTTGGTATATGTCCGTATCCACTTTCTTATCTCCTCACTTATTGTCTCCAAATTTAAGGTAGGTATTTGAATCACATCTCATTCTAACAAAACACATACATTTCGGCCTGTAAAATTCAATTAAAAGTCCAATTGTTTGTTTCAAATGAATCGCCATCAAAATGGTTCCGAATAGTGTCCAACAGAATCAGGACCAGTGTATATGTCATTGGAGATGTATGTAATCCGTCATTGTATACAATTCCTAGGGAATGTATACAATGTCAAAAATCGACAGGAAATGTGTGAAATCAATTTTATTATACACTTTTCCTAGGAATTCTATACATCTTCTAAGCAGCCATCGGTACATGTGCTAAATTCGAGATATGGTAGATTACAGCACATTAGTGAACAATTTCGGGAAGGTTTTTTTTTAATGTATAATGATTATAATTAACGTAAGGGCTAAGTGATAACCTTGTATTGGAGCAATTATTTTTCCGGTTAAATAACTTACTATTTTAAATATTTCTATCACACCGACCGGCCGGGCTATTGCGTATCTTTGGTGGTAATCGTAACGAACACCATTAATTATTTCATCCAATAACGCGCACGCGGTACGACGCGACGATCACCATTCGTGGGCCCTGATCGGATGAAATTAATTAATGGTGTTCGTTACGATTACCACCAAAGTTACGAGGTAGAGCCCCAGGGTGGAAATCGTAACGAACACCATTCATTATTTCATCCAATGACGCGCACGCGCTATGACGCGACGATGACCATTCGTGGTAGAGCCCCTGATCGGTTAGGTTAGGTTAGAACTTTGACAATACCGATAGATCTATATTTTTTGAACAATAAAAAGGATCTTTTAAGTTAAATTTTTCAAATTTTCTAGCACCATGCAGGAATTGTATACAGGTCGTTGTTTTGGTCAGCGACGAGAGACTCAGGGTCGATAATACAAATGATACTGGTGCTAAAAAAATATAAAAAAATTACTTTATTTTTTTTTAATAATAAAAATTAAAAAATTAAAATTTTTAAAATCATGTATTAAGCTAAAGTGTAGACATAATAGTCAACGGGAGTACGATGGAGTAAAGGGGTGGGGCGATGGCGGCTTGCGCCTAGCTCTAGTCTGTGCACGTGCCTAGTAACCATACTTTGCGGTAATTTTATTTCAAATTGAATAAGGTATTTCTCAACATATTTACAGTATTTACTGGAATTGAGTCCATTTTCGGGGAATATATATTTTGTACTACCGCTCCTGGGTCGCTTGTCGCCGACCAAAACAACACCCTGTATAGCACCTAGGACATGTATACGTTTCCTAGGTGATATGTGTTTTGAATAACTTTCGAATAACTGTTTTACATTTTCCTAAACAGACTCGTCATTGTATACAATTTCTAGGAATTGTATAGAATACATACATATACATTTCCGGTAACATAATATTATTATGTAGGGTGCTAGAACCGAAACTAAAGGCGACGGCTCCTATGGCGGAGATCATCGAGCGCTTGCGTCACCCGACGCTGGGCGTGGGCTTCTTGCAGCAGACCGTCAGCCTGCCCTCACACACATTCGTGTCCATCTACGCGATACACTGGCTACAAGCCAACATGGAGGGCATGACCTATGAAAAAGCAACTAGTTTTATGGAGGTAATTCATTGCTGTGTAGTTTTAAATTGTTTAGGCGTTGATAGCAAAATATCAATCATTAATGCTGGCGTCCCGCAAGGCTCAGTGTTATCCCCAATACTGTTCCTTCTACATATCAACGATATGCTGTCTATTGACGGCATTCATTGCTATGCGTAAGTCAGTACAGGGGACGATTTCATAGTGGAAGAAAGCCGCGGACTACTTACTCTAACTAGTGTCTCCGATTGGGGTCGATTAAACCTAATCCATATCAATCCCACTGAGACACAAGCCGCTATGAAATCACCATTTGCTGTGGTTCCCCTTTGTTGTTTTATATTGTTATATTTCATATTTTTTGTTGCAGAAATTATTGAAAGAAAGAGTGATAGGCCACGCATCAGGCGACTCAGCCAAACGCTTCGTTGTAGGATATTACATGTATCATATACTTCCGCAGAAGAAAGAAAAAGGTAAAGACATATTTTGTAGCGAAGTGTTTTATAGGGCGACAAAATTTTATATTACTAAAATCTTTTTCTATTTTAACTTTCGCGTACATACATACATTGCATCGGCCCCCTTGGAAAAAAATCCTAGATACGCCAATTAAAAATACAGGAAAGCATCAAATATTTCCTCAATTCTATGCTTTTAATTAGTTTACCAATCTAACTTCAAAGTCATGTAAAATTATGACGCCTCAAATCACTATTTCCTACCAATTCCATATGAACAATCGTTTTGACATATGTTTGTCATCATCCCTATTGCCGTCAATTCTAATGGGAGAATGCAAAAAAAGACCACTCTATTTGTCTCGTTCATACCCGCTTGACCGTGCGCGAGAGTGCGTCACGCCGCGCGCTTATTCACAGAAACGCAACGTGTAAATGTGTTGAATGTGCCAACTTTAGTTAACCGACCTGTATCTCCTGTGAAATAATAAATAAATAAATATCCTGGGACATTCCTCACACACGGTCATCTGATCCCAAACTAAGCAGAGCTTGTACTATGGAAACCAGATAACTGATATTAATACATATACTACTTTTTGTTTGTAAATACATACTAATATACAAAATTACACCCAGACTCAGGACATACAGACATGTTCATGCACACAAATGTCCTGTGTGGGAATCGAACCCACGACCTAAGGCGCGTAAGGTGAACCTTAACCAACTCCGCCGACTGGCCCGTCAATAAAGCAATACTTAGGAACTTAGGAATCGATAAAATGTCAATTCACAAAATAGAATATTTACTCATGCTTCTAGAACTTTTACTTTTAAATATAACAGGTGGAGATTTCGAGATGACATATTTTCGAAACCTATGTTGGGTTAGTTATGCTGAACAACTTTTACTATGGGACCAACACTGAATACTCAATTTTTTTTTTTTATTTTTCATACATTATGATCGAGCAAGGTTAACATTTACTATGAAGAGTTAAAAAAAATTTTGAGAATTCACCATTGGTCTCATAGTAAAAGTTGTTCAGCATTACCAACCCAACATAGGTTTCGAAAATATGCCATCTCGAAGTCTCCACCTAGTATAATAGGAATTGTAGACTTATTATGATCACTGGGTGTAGCGACCGCCGACACAGATAAGCCCTCGAGGCTTCTATGGAGGCTATAAAATGTAAATGTTACTTTTTATTACGGTAAAAAAATACCAGTATTATCGTCATGAACAGAATTAACGGAATACGTGAAACCCCTCGGCGAGCTGCAGAGCTTCGAGAACGAGTGGATGGAGGTGGAAGTGCTGGGGCCGCGGTCGCCGCTCGCGCCGCCCGACCCCACCGGGATCCACATCGGCACCGGCGCACACCCCCCGCCCGACGACGCCAGCGTGCCCGCTTTCCTCTGCGACCACATCGACCCGAACTACATGCACTTGGGAAGCGATAGTGACAGTCAGTTTTAAATATTAAACTAACTTCCGCGGTTTCGGAGTTCATAAATGAACATGGTGCCAAATGCAAAAGCACCCGAACCAACTTGCGGGACAGCTATCCCTGAAAATATACGTCGGCTTAAAAAGCGACGGGATATATTTGATCAACCCAGTCAGTAAGAGGACTAAAGGGCTGCCTCCACTGGGAGTAGCACTATACCCGTCACTAGCCTACATCTCATCTGCTCATAGTCTTCATGACTGATCGCAAATAGAAAATAAAAGATCTTCTGCTTTTCGGTTTCTCTCGCGTTTTGGATCTTGTCTTATTTGTTAATTCAAAACATATTCTATCTGCCAAATCTCATCCAAATCCGTTCAGTCATTGATGACAGCAAGTCCTCCCAACGCCTCTTGAGACCCAAGAAGGATGTGTAGAGAGGTTGGCCACGCGCGAGTGATACCCTAGTGTTGCAAGTGTCCATGGGGTACGGGAACTGCTTACCATCAGGCGGGCAGTATGTATGTTTGCTATCTTGAAGAATACTTTTTAAGGCAATGATAGTGAGGTCGGATACTGAGATGAAGGTCCTGGGTTGGAATCCTACAATGAGCTTGAGCTTTTGGTGAAGGAAACCATAGCGCAGTGGTAGCCACTTGGTTGGCTACCACTCTCAAGTTGAAAATCTGTCACTAAGCACCTGTCGGTGTGTTCCGACAACTGCACTTGAGAGCCAGTTCCTTCTAGGCTTTGTGTACTTACCACCTTCGGCCACATCATCACTTACAGTAGTACCCAACTGATATGGCGCGTCGTGAATTTTCGTTCGCACAGAAAAGAAAGTATGGCCCCGAAGATTAACGAAAGAATGCTTAAAACTTACAATCAACCTTAGATCACTAATATAAGGTTCATAATACACTGTAGCTGTTAGTTCCGTCTCACTCGCAAGTCACGTCATCAAGTCCGCACGGTGCGTGCTAACATGGCGGCAGCTGCCGACCAATAGCGTTTCCCGCGCTTTGAAAATGTATCTTCTGCGCAGATACATCGGTAAGCCATATTAGTTGGGTACTACTGTACCATGGTGAGATTATGGTCAAACGCAAGCCTATACAAAGGTACGTAAATAATATGCCATTTCCAGTGCCACTGTACAAGAACACGCACCTGGACATCGACGTGAACAACCGCAGCGACCGCATCGAGTGGGGCCACGCGCGCTACCAGGCCACCTTCCGGCCCGACCAGGCCTACGAGATGTGCATACAGTGGGCCGTCGCCAGCGGGAACATCGTCGCTGAACTGGTTACTATACTTATGTTTCGTTCAGCTCACCTCTACAATACATATGCGGACTGTATTATATTCATAGGTTTAATAGACATGCCGTTCGTGCAGTGTCGGTCTCGAGCCGGTTGCCTCCTCGCCGCTGCTAGTCCCCGCATCAAGCGCGTCTTTGGACGCTAATATATAAATATAGGGTGACTGGTAATTAGTAAATGATACTTAGACACATGACTGTACTCATGATAACAAACAACTATCCCAAAGAAACAAATAGGGATAAACAACTAAATTAAATAAAAGCTGATGGTGTATTCTTATTCTTGTAAAAATATTATGGGCTCATATGCTAAGTAAATTAAATAAAAATGTTTCTTTAGGAAGGTTGTTTGTTATCATGAGTACAATTATGTGTCTTAAGAATCGTTTTCTAATTACCAGTCACCCCATATACATACATGTTTCTCTAATACGCTTTTGCAAGGTCTTATTAATAGTCTAGGTAGGTTATTTCTATCTACACATATATCTTAAGGAAGCCAAATCTGTACTTTAAATATTTTGTGAAAAATGTATATACGAGTACATAATACAGAACCCAAAACTGCTGCATTTAAATTTTTCTGTTTATTCAAGCATCACACAAAAAATAAAATTAACCCGATCGCGATGGAATTTGGTATGCAGATAGCCTATAGTATGGAAAAGGACATTAGCTACTTTTTATCCCGGGAATGCGGGTGAATCCGCGGGGGACCGCTAGTGAGTGATATACATGCAAGCCGTCTTAGTATCGAGAGTTACTTAGATCGAGTAACTTTCAGTGATATCAGATTTAAAAAAAACTTCTAATTAAAAGAAATTGATATTGTTTATCTTTTTGCTCGAGTAGTCATGAGCAGGTCCATCATCTGGTACCCGCTTATCGTTGAATTTTAGGACACGTTGTATAACATTAAGGCATGTATTTAATACCTTAACTATTAATTCTCTCTATTCCAACACAACAAATCAAAACTAGAACCAAAACTACTGAATAAATCAAACTGAGTATCAGTTTTATGGTTTATGCAAAACTGTTTGAACTGAATGATCATCTATATATATTGTCACAGTTTTAACCTAAACTTACCAACTGTATTTGGAGTGCCCCGAGTCGGTTCTGGATGAAAGAACATGTTTTGATGAATATGAAGTTTAACACAGTAATTTTTCTGATATGCAATAAGTAAATTAGAGGAGAGTTTGAATTTTGCGTAATTTTTAAACAGAAGTGCAATTAAAAATAACCCTAAAAGTAATCTTTACATATAAAAATCTACTGTACGTGTGTATGTCACTGAATGCGTTTGGGTGGCGCCCTGCCGGGCTATTGCGTATCTTTGGTGGTAATCGTAACGAACACCATTAATTATTTCATCATAGTTCAAATCGGTCCAGCCGTTTAGGAGGAGTTCAGTGACAAACACACGTACAGTAGAATTAACTCCCTGGATGGTTCAGATAGGGTAGGGTAGGGTAGCACCACGCGAACGAAGTTGCGCCAGGCAGCTAGTATAATAGTAAAATGGTTGCAGATATTCGGTTGGGCGCGCAAGGCGCAGCTGTGCCGGCTGCAGATGGTGCCGATCCCGGCCGACCCGCTCGCGCTGCCCTTCACTCTCAAGTCGGACCCGCTGCGGGGGCCCATCTATGTGCCCATGAATGAAGAACCATTGCTACGATCCAAGACTGCTCTATTTGAAGGTAAGTGTAAACATAATTATTAACATGTTAGGGTCAGTACAGTAGCACCCAACTGATATGGCTTACCGATGTACCTGCGCAGAAGATACATTATCAAAGCACGGGAAACGCTATTGGTCGGCAGTTGCCGCCATGTGTGCCGCACGGGGGCGTGACTTGCGAGTGAGACGGAACTAACAGCTGCACTGTATTATGAACCTTATAGTAGTGGTCTAAGGCTGATTGTAAGTTTTAAGCATTCTTTCGTTAATGTTCGGGCAATACTTTCTTTTCTGTGCGAACGAAGATTCACCACGCGCCTTATCAGTTAGGTACTACTGTACGCACCTACAATATAGAACTTTATTTAACACACATTTCAGTAAGAGGATTCGAATAAGCTTGCGCCTCAAGACGTCACGTGTCCTCTCACTGAAATGTGTACCTTTTTTTGTATTACATAAAGTTCTAAGACTGTATCGCTATCGTAAAAGTGTGCACCGCGTCGCGGACCTGACCCTTAGTGGAATAACCTACCCAGAATCCACCAGCAGGCGGAGGGAAGTCACTTTGGTGGATTTAAAGAATATAAATCAGGTTTTTTCAGTGTACATAAAGGGTTTGTCAATTTTTTTTTGATCATTTCTAGACAAAAGTTAAAGACACTATTCCATGATGGTATTTATTTACACATCACGGAAGACTTGTATCCCTAAAAACATACTTGTATTTAGCATTTGTTCAACTCAAGGTTTCCCCGAAGACACGTGGCTGGAGCGTCTATTTCTGTTCCAAGAAGCTATCGTTGGCCGGTTCGGTTTCATCAAGTGTACGGTAGAGAGTACATCTCACGAAGCTGGCGTCGGAGATCACTTGTACGTTCACGTCACGGGCAACATGTTTATACTGATACCGACTACTGTCAAGTCGGAACAGAAGGCCACAAGGAAACCGGCCAATAAGCTCCTCAATTCAAACAGGTAATCTATATATATCTATGATTGTTTGTATAATGCGTTTATAGCTCAGTGGTCCTGACGTCGAATGCCGAGACGAAGGTCCCGGGTTCGAATCCTACAGTGAGCTTGTCAAATAACGTGAAGAAACCATAGCACGGTGATAGGGTACTTTGTAGCACCCACCTGACTGCCACCTAAGTTGAAACTCTTGTCGCCAAGCACCTATCGGTGTGTTCCGACAGCTGTACTTAAGAGCCAGCTCCTGTGACCTTCGGTCACATCACATCGTTGGTGAGATCGGGGTCAAACACAGGCCTATACATATTAGTAAAAAAAAGTGCGCAAACCAAGATTTCTGAGCAAAAAACTGGTGTTGAAAGGATGCTGGGCATTAGCTATTGTTCTTAAATATTATTTCTTAATTATACGTCACCATCTTGCGATTATGTTAAGCTTAAAGAAAGCAAGCTTTACAAATCTTAAACCCAAAATGTTAGAAATAACAAATTATTAACAGAAAGTCTTTTTTGACATCTATAAAAACGATGAAAACCCAACAGTCTTTGTTTTTCTCGTTGCTGAATAAGTTTATCCTTTTTGCTTATAGGTATCCAGTGCATCCTGAAGCAGTGCCCAGTCCACACGAGGGATATATCTCGCGGCATGTCAATGTGGAAAAGAAGAAAGACGAATATGATAACAGCCGTAGAGTAAGTAATACTAATATTATATAGCTGAAGAGTATTATGTATGTTTGAAAGCGCTTAACTAAGGAACTACGTCCGTCCGAGAGTCTGTCTGTTGAGGAAGGTTATATGATAAACATTTCAGTCTGTCCACCAGGCTAATCAATCAAAATAATGCTAATCAACCAAGCAAAGTTAACCTAATTGCGTGACAATAAGGTTTAGCTAGTGTAATATAATGCTAGGGAAATGTTATAACTGAACTTATCTCACCACAATTTAACCGTAATTTATTATATTATTTATATTTCCATCCAGTATCTGCGGTTTGAATCTTTGTTGGTCAGACCCGTTGTTAGTTTGATAACGTGGTCTATTTTTAGGTTTTGCATTGATTAGCTTTCTGATTACGTTCAATGACGAAAATATTTTTGCGATTTTTTTTCTGGTTTTCAATTCTTCTATTCCCTGTGTAGGCTTGGCTAAATATAATTTTTTTTTTTACCTAGACAGAGCTTCGGAACAAAACTAAATCGATGCATACTCAGTTGTAAACGAACATGTTAAAGTTACAGTCTTCTCCGAAAAACGATAGTACGATTTTCGTTTTTAACTTTAACCAATAGAATTGCAGCAAAACTGACGAAACCTTTGTTTGTATATCGTTATTTAGAGATGACCCTCAATTGAAAACAAAGATCAACGACACATATAATTTGTAGGTACTTACATGCATCAAGCATGTCATACGTGCATTATCCCGCCGTAATTGAAAATTTAGGAAGATTTCATTAAAGTTGTTCGAAGTGAGAGTGAGCATTTTGAGGCACTACATTGGCGCTGTAACGCGAACATCTTCCGAGTGTGTACATCTAATGCGGGTCTAATATAGCGTCAGCTAGACCAGTGATACCCAAAGTGGTCCAGGTGGACCCCCAGGGGTCTACGGGAAACTCAACGGGGTCTAGGTTAGATAGATCTAATCTTCAAATGTATTCAGTGGCGTAACAATAGGGTGGCAGGGCTGGCAAAATGCCACGGGCCCCTGACCCAAGAGGGCCCCGGCCCAATCGGCCGCGAGCTCAAAAATATTTTTTTTACATTGTACCTGAGTGGTTTATTTTATTTGAAAAGTATATATTTATAAGTTCTGCTTAAAATCCAAAGGCTCTCGCCTAAGAGAGGAGGCCTATGGCCATTAGTGGGACATATACAACGTGTAATTGATTACGCTGAAAATCTCGAAGTTTATTAAAATTAAACTGAGTACAACGTGACGATTTTTACTGATAGGGCCCCATCAAAAGAATTTTCCACGGGCCGCAGATGGTATAGTTACGCCACTGAATGTATTGACTAGTTTTGGGAATATGGTAGAAATGTAGCAGCAGGGGGTCCACCGAAACCTGAAAAAACTACCTACCAGAAAAAAAAGGTTAGGAACTCCTAAGCTAGACGGTAGTTTTGTTGTCCCATGCGCTGTTGACGCCATCTGTCCCATTTTTTATTCATCTAAGCCGCTATGGTGCTAAGTTAAGGCAAACCTGATGTTAAACTGTTGGCACTTGCTAGTGTTATACTGGT
This sequence comes from Polyploca ridens, assembly GCA_951394255.1. Lineage (NCBI taxonomy): Eukaryota > Metazoa > Arthropoda > Insecta > Lepidoptera > Drepanidae > Polyploca > Polyploca ridens. The sequence goes on from OX596247.1 coordinate 6,870,721, forward strand.
ATAAATGTTATGTAAATTTTATCTATTACAGATGGGCTTTCTGTGGTCATGGAACCACATGATATCTAAGAAATGGAAGTGGTCTCAAACACCTGCCACAGGTGATGAAGCATTCCAGATGAGGATGTTGCGTGACTTCAAACACTTCTGTGCCAACCAAGAACAAAGGCTCAGTCAGTTTTGGGAACACTGTTGGGAGCTAAAAGAAAAAGCTTGTGGAATCACATGTTAAATATTATGTAATAAATATAATTTTATATACTATACTATTTTTTTATTTGTTATGGTTAAATATTTTATATTTGATGCCTGGGAAAGTTCATGTGACAATTGTGGTATTTTTTACGACTTGTCCAAGGGTTTGATTGTGTTGCATCATGAGTCAGAAAGTTGCACCACTTATAAGAGGCGTTGCACTCGGTCTTTTGACCTCAAACTTGAACCTATTTCTTTTTATCTTCTTTATTTTATTCTGACGATGTGAACAATGCTCTTTTTCAGTACCTACCTAGTTGTTGATTGGTCAGTAAATGGTAAATAGCTAATAATGTTGTTCTCTGAGAAAAAAATATCTTTAGATAAGTACCTACTTATCTTTTATCTGAGGAATAAAATTTACGTTTAACGGATTTTGTTTAGAAAAACACAAAAAAAATACTTATGCTTCAAATAAAGTTAACAGAAAACGGAAAAATCGGCCCAAGTTGTAAAGGAAATAAAATAGTTTTTGATTTTATAGACAAGCTATAATAGGTACATTTCAATGAATTAATTGCATCACAGGTTAATTTAATAAAAAAGTAAAATACAAGTTATGGTCAAAAATACTTGTAAGTTAATGAGTTCATCAATTCAAGTTGATGATCAAAGTTACTTTGAATTTGAGATGTTCTGAAACTGATCTAATCTGAATAATTAGGTAAGTACCAAACTAAACAGACCTTGTCATATGGTAGGGAACAAGAAAATGGATAGGTATTGTTTTAAATAATATACTTAAATATAAAGAATAAAACTATATAACTACAATTTAGAAGAAACTTTATTGCATACACAAAATATATTTATAAACTTCTTTTACAAAATATGTTGCTTCATACCGTCTAGTATACTCACTTCAAAGAGTTGATGAGAAGTTTACAAGTTTTATTTTGGACTAAATATAATACATATTGTTTTTCATAAAATATATAATTTGAAGTGTCACCAAAGGCACATTTTTCTAAATATCCATAAATGATATCACACCTAATTGTTAATAACTCCTCACAGATATTTTGAGCCCTATGTTTGCAGTTACATATCCTAATTTTTAAAATCAGTCAGTTACCTTTATCACACTCAATAATTGGATACATTTCTTCTTCAGATCTATAAAATTTAAATCTAAAAATTATTCTCCTAAACTAAAAAATATGACAAGCCATTGATCAATTGCTCAAGTTCGGTGGAAATAAAATTAGTAGGTGCATGAGTTGTAAAAAAACAAATACAACAGACTGGCACTGGCTTAATTAGAAGATCCATAGGGAACATTAAAAAAATCAAAGCACCTCCATAATACACAAATATAAAAATTAAAATTACAGATGCAAAACAATATTATGAAATGGCAGTTTGTTGCAGTATTTATCACTACACAAAACAAAATAATAAATGCACCTTGAAACCAAGAAAGGAAATAAACTAATCTAAATTATTTTTTAATATTCATTGTACTAAATTCTTAACTAGAAACAACAACACCAATGAGCAGTAACAACTTAACACTACAAGTTTGGAGGCACCATAATTGGATTGGGGGTACAAAGAAATCTAGACAAAGTTGTCTAGCATCAAATGGTAGGTAGAATGAATAATTCATGATATGTAAATGTAAGATGAAAATTGCTCATGGTTATTATTTTGGTACACTTTTATAAATAACAAAGTACATCATTATCTAAATATGTACATTGCAAATTAATCCTTTGGATCACCCGAGGACTAATGTGTTAAGTACAAGCTAGGCATGTGAACAATAAAGGCCTCTTAAAATATTAAGTGACCTGGGCTCTTAAAGTAATCAATATTTATGTTCCTAGTTAATTTATGGTTAACATAACAATGAAAACAAAGAAAATTAACTAACAAAAGCATAAAAATATTAGTTTGAGCTCAATTACAATACATGATGTTAAGCAAGGTATTTGGTCCATATAAATACAACCACATCAAGGTGAAAAAACCTTATAACTTGGCAGTGAATGAATGTTTAATTACATGGTTATTGCTTTATCAAATAATGAATTTCATCAAGTATTTATTTTAAAATAATTTTTACTATAATTAAGATATATTTATGATTAAGAATATACAGCATCATTACCTAATAGGTAGGAACATTGCAGATACATGTTTTCATAGCAAATTCATTGAAAACATGACATACAAAATGGTGGAAATATACATTGTAAAATTATCTCATGATGATATCTGTTCACTCCATTTTCAATTAACTAATGAATACTGGACATTATTTTTTAAACAGCTAAGATAAAGATAAGAATGTCTTTAAAATCATTTGGTCTTATTTCTTACCAAATATTAGGAGGCGAATGAGCATGCTGGTTATACAAGGAACTTGTTTCTGCTGATGCATTGGCAACACATCTGGAGTGTTTGACTCAAAGTCCAAAGCAACTTTTTGACAAACAAATGTAAGAAGAGTCAAGATATCTCTCTCTGTGCCTGAATAACGTAATTCTTCACAAAGGGCTTGCATGAACCAAGATCCGCGTGTAGTATTTCTCCAGGAATAATAACCAGGTACAGTTGAAAATACAATCAAGAAGTCAGCATGGATGGGAATCCTGTATGAGGCACTTGAAGATCCATCAGTTTCAGTACGATCAGAGAGAGTTATTCCACCATCCAGTTTATCACCTTGACAAGCTTGAATAAAGAAAAGCTTTGGTTTGCCAGCTAATGTTGGGCATTTATCACCAGTAAAGTAGTGCCATAAGTTATCAGGTTTGTAGTGAGTATCTTTAGCATACAGCATGCCAGACTCACCATGAGTCAGCACAGCAATTAGCAAGCAATCACTTTCCGAGTGGTCCATGTCAGCAGTCTGTTGTACATACTTGATAACATCTTCACATTTAAGGTTGTGTAGAATAGTAACACGGAATCCCAAGCCTTTCAGTACTTTGGCCAGGTTATCACTGTCTACATTCGTGCCTGTGCGGGACTTCAGGCTGTGAATATCGAAATGCTCATGATTAAAAATAATCGCCATACCACGATACTTGTGGTTCATGTTGTAGTATGGCGAGTGCTTATCCACGGGCATCTTAGCGTATCGACGCACATTTGAAGGTTCATGGCTACCCCATGCGTCGCCTTCGTCGCCGCCACCGTTTGGTCTTTGTTCTGATTCAGCTCCATTGTTTATAGGCTCTTCCTCCGACATCTTCGGTCTCTTGCGATAACTTCTTAGATATCAGAATAATATTGGTTTATAAAATGCTATTATGTTATTTGCCTTCAGGTTACAACAGAAAATATAATAGTTTCAAATAAAAACAAATGTAAAACGATACCCGAGAATAATGTTCGTAAACACGCAAGCACGCAGTACATCAGTGTTACTGTTATCAAATCCAGTAAACTACCAACCAACCAATTACCATAACATAAGTGTTGCCATAAGTAATTAAAGCACTTATTACACCATCCTATTTTTAGGTTCCTAACTAGGAAATAGGAAGGTGTAATCGCAGTTAGAACAGTTCGGAACAGTTATAGTCCCGACCACAGGCATATAAGAAGGTCCCGTGTCCCCTATGGTCCCGCTCCTTCCATAAGAAAGTGTAATCGCATCGCTCCGATTTAGGATGTTTAGGGATGTAACATCGTTCTTAAAAACATTGATGTTTAGAAATAATAATAATAAAAATAAGTCCTTTTTTTGTTAATATACAAAGTCTTTCAGTCGCATACATTTTATTTATAATATCACTTTTATATAGTCCGCATAATCAGTCACCGTCCATGTTGTGTTAGTAAAATGATGGTCATTGGTACTAAAACTTTCCACCGACTTTTTGAGACAACTTGTAAATTCACGATACACATAATTCATTTAATTTCACTTCACTGGTGCACATGGATTGATCTTTATTGGATAAAATACCACCGATAATATGCAATAAAACTCAAAATACACGAATTTATGAAAATAAAAATGAAAACGCAACGTCACTCTGCAAGTTCCCGCCAAAAAGTCCAAGTCCTTTTCAAAAGGATTTGGTTGCCAAACTTAAAACTTATATTACTAGCTGCTCGGCGCAACTTCGTTCGCGTGGCGCTACCCTACCCTATCTAAACCATCCAGTACAGTAGTACCCAACTGATATGGCTTACCGATATACCTGCGCAGAAGAAACATTTTCAAAGCGCGGGAAACGCTATTGGTCGGCAGCTGCCGCCATGTTAGCGCGCGCCGTGCGAAGGAGCGTGACTTGCGAGTGAGACGGAACTAACAGCTGCAGTGTATTATGAACCTTATAGTACTATAAGGTTCATAATACACTGCAGCTGTTAGTTTTAAGCATTCTTTCGTTAATCTTCGGGGCCATACTTTCTTTTCTGTGCGAACGAAGATTCACGACGCGCCTTATCAGTTGGGTCAAACTCCTCCTAAACGGCTGGACCGATTTGAATGAATTTTGTTGTATGAATTTTTTTATATCCTCGACTGCAATATCTTAGGTATAACATTCAATTTATATTCAAAATTCTATAGAGTAGAGCTTGTTGTTCTCTTTCTAGTTAATTTTTGTTTTACGCAGTCGGATTTTTTGTTTCTTTGGATTTTTTGTTTCTTTTATTAATTTAATCCACCCATTTTAAATCTATTCTATTGCCCTAGGTTGCCTGGAAGAAATCGCTTCAGCGTTAAGGCCGCCTGAATTGTTCGCACTTTTGTTTATCTACCTACCTTCTTCTCCTGATTGATATTCTGTCATAAACGCAGAATATTATATCGGTAATAATATCTATAATTATAACTGTGATGTTAAGGTATGGTATGGGTCATGTCTGTGGTATGGGTACATAATGTACACACAAAAAGGTACCTATCATAAACGTTTGTTTACATAATTGGTAGATGCGTTGTCATAGTAACCTTGTCGTAGTATATTTTATAATACGCACTTAATTTCTTGAGGATACGATTACAGTTCCATCTAAAAGTAGGTGCGTTAAACCTACGCTAAAATGTCTATTTTTAAAATAAAGCATTGGTGGTCAAATGATGAACTGCAAAATGAGGAAGCGAGTCCAGGAGTGCAAAACGCTAGTTGCCTTAAAGTAGATAAATTTAATTCACACAGTGATAGCGATTGTATTATAATTGGTGAAGGTTTGCTCATGAAAATTTATAAACCGAGTAAGGATCAAAACGCATCACATTTAATTTTGGAAACTCAGTTTGTTGATATCGTGTTACAAATTGAAACAGGAAAGTATATGGCGTAAGTATAGGTAAAATATGGGATATTAAATAGGGGTAAATAAGGTGGATGACACAATATTAATTAAATACTCGATAATTATAATATATCTATGTATAGGTAATATCCCATACAAATCCTCAAAATTAAGTAGCGCTAGTAAATATGCATTTATAAAAAAGGTTTAATTTGAAATAAATAGCGTTGTGTCACGAACTTAAATTGTTGCTACAATTTGATTTTGATATTACTATTTTGCTATGCAATCAGTATTTCTGATTAGATTTGGTATATTTTTTATATATAAAAGGAAGATTTTTGGATTTGCTGTTATATACTAGCCACAAGAATATAAAGGACAACCAGCAATTTGGCCTATATTACCAATAACGTTAAGCTGTATGTCGTTATAAAGGTTTTTAATATGCTACAACTTTGACTATGGCCTCTATATATTTTTATTTTAAGTCTCGAATCGCTGGAATAAAATGGACCTTAATGGTTTTATTTATCAGATATTACAATGGATTTTAAGCGCAATTTTTTTATGTTAACAATTTGAAAAGCAGGCCGACGGTCCCCCTGATGGTAAGTGGTCACCGCCGCCTATGGACATTTGTAATACCAGGGGTTTTTCCAATGTGTCGCCGACCTTGAAGAGCTCTTTTTACGCCTCTTTTGAAGAATCCCATATCGTATCTCTGATGGAAATCCGAAACGCGGAGCTAATTCCACATCCTAATGACACTCGTAGGATCGTCCGACTGAATCGTTTTGTGGACGATCAAGGCAGTTCGAGGATGTGAGGATGAACTCTATATCGCCGGCGAGCAGTGCGATAGTAGAAAGGTGATGATAGAACCAGGTCAAAAAGTTACTTTTTATGCCGGGAACCTGGTAAAACTGCAGGGCACAGCTAGTCATTTGATATGTAGGATCAACAGTGTGTGTGATAGCACACAGCCTTGCGGTACGCTAGCATTAATATTCTTGATATCGGAACAGCATCCGTCAACAGCGACTTTGATGCTCAACAACTTTTTTCCTACAGCGATGCGAGACTTGCCGCCATAGTAAAGGTATAAAAAATCCTATCCAACGACACATCGTTTAACGTTATTGTTCAATAGGCGAGGGTCCATAGATTGGTGCCGGATGTCCTTTAAAGTAATTATGTTTTCAAGGGGTTCGGAGGATCGACAAATAATCGTATTACATCCCCAAAGTTACGAAATATATCAATTAAAGAAAACCGAAGGTCATACTGATGCAGGTAAGTTACAGTACCTAGGTATTGTAGATTGTATGTCGTTTAATATCACTACAAGAATATTAATTTATACTTCGAATATTTTAGGTGACCAAAATTCACTCCAGTCTATGATAAAGCATGTATTTACAAGAAAGGCCAATAGTTTAGTATGTGGACCTTTTGGAAATATCAAATCTAGGGATTTTATATGCATACAAGGGCTGGATGGTAGTTTGAGCTTCTTTGATCAAGATACATTTCTATTTATGTGCATTTTCAACGACGTAATTATACCGGCGCCAGTTTGTTACATCGCCAGTTGCGATTCATTTGTCATCTGCAAGTCGACGTGGGTACTAGAAATATTCAGGTAACAACATTTAATCATTGTAATAAACATCCAATAATTACTAATACCATTTGATCTATTTATTATAAGTACGTTTTAGTTATCAACAATTACGAGAATTCAGCGAACTAAATGTCCGACAAAATAAGAAGAACATACCACAATGGATATATAATGCAGGGGAGGAAATCTCCTATGTCCAAGTTATTCAGGTATCATTGCATTCTGGCTTAGCTTTAATAAACTTAGGCTTACCTCTCGATGCTATATAATTTACTTAGTCTGATTTATGATGAACATTTCTAACAGACCAGCAGTAACTTCTCGAGTATTCTTGCGCTGGGCGAAAGGCATCTTTGTTGCTTTCAAGACAACGGTCTTATGAAGTACATGATACAATTCGATTTTATACCAATTTGCTTCTGCGCTTATCTTATTGGTTGGTATTATGGTAAGTAAATTTCCCCTCGATTTAAAGTTAATTTATGAAATACCTACTGATACATATACATAATACGTTTCTAGAACCTACTTCACGATTGTTGGTAATGGTTGCATCTGAGGACTCAAAGCTGTTCGTTTATGAAGGCACATCTTTATTGTGGTCATGTGACTTGCTGAGTCCAGCAATAGCAATATCTCGATGTTTCCTGAAGTACCTAGCCGGTGGTATTGTAACGCTTTCATCAAATGGAATCATAAACGTCGGGTATTTAGGAACCGAGCCCGATCTCAATGCAAATGCTACACCAATGATAAATGAAGCAACTGATCCAGAACAAATTCAAGCTGAGTTTGATGCCGTTGAAGAATCATTACAGAAGATTTTGGAAAATAAAGGAGGTATAGTACATTAGATAATACATACACATTTATACAGTTTTAACAGTGACTTAATTTAATAATTATATACTTCATTTTAGACTCGGGCAATCGATCATCTGTAATCGATCAAATAATGAAAATAAAAGCAGACGTTGGGAAACCAATCCAAAATCTCCATCAAGAGGTCACAAATGACAATAACGAAGTTCTTCATTTATTGATGTGTCCTGTGATAGTAATTTTAACTTGTGAAGATCCAAAACTGATTGAGACTGTACAAATAACTTATGTTTGCTGTCCACCGTTCACATGTTCAGAGTCCACAATATGTTTAGACAGTATAAATGGTACGGAGATAATAGAAACGCAAGTGTTTTTATCTAGCGTAGCAGATATATCAGATACTCGGGTGAAGATATTGTTCACTATAACAGAATTTACAGGAAAAATTGTCGTATTGTCCAGGAATGTTCTGTTGCCGCTAAGTCTATATTGTTCTCCAGTTGAACTTGTAACTAATTATGAGACTAAATTAGACGTTCACGTAAATAATTCTTGTATTGACTTCACGAAAATATTTACAGGTAAATAGATTGCATTAACATTTTGGCCGAATGAATGATATTAGGTCAAGCAGTCAATTGAGTTATTTCTCTTTGCAGATTTTACAGAAGAAGAGTTGACAAAATACGGGACTCCAAACACAGTTACATTCGCATACAGATCCACAAAGAGAACTGTTACACTAAAGGCGATTCGTGATCACTATTCTATTGAAGCTAGTGATACTACTGAAATAGCATCCATATTGGATAATTTCTTACTTCGACTAAGAGATTATTACAAGAGCATGGCCATAAAAGAATTTAGATTTCATTTCAAATATGAAAAGGAATATTTAAAACAAGTTATACATAGGTTTTTAAGAAGTATTGAAACCCATGCAAAGGAGCGAACAATATTAAAAAAGATGGAGGTAAGTATAACAAAAATACTAAAGGCACGCACAATCTCGCTATGTGATTCATGTTATTCTAGAATATTCAGAACATAGCCAATCAGGCTAAATACATTTTATTACATTCCAACAGGATGAACTCAGCGTTCTCCAAAGACAATTCATTGTTATTCAAAAAAGGCTTTTGGTGCAATATGGATCCCTACCACCTGGAGACTGCGGTCCCCTCGAGTTTCTGATGAAAGATACGCATAAACGTCTTATAAATTGTGTTCACGATATTATACAGTGCAGGGAAACTGTTTGTAGGTATGATGTCTGCCACTTTTGGTAACTTACTTGTATTACTCAATATCAACGATAAAATTGCAAGTAGTAAAATTATTTTTAGAGCTGGCAGTACCATGTCTACAGTAGGACGATTCATCATTTATCTACTGAGACAAGCTACAAAAGACGAATTTAAAGTTAAACTTATAGAGGAAATGATGTCTTTGAATTCACTCTATGAGGAATATCAAGTAAGTAGCTGCTAATATTGATAGTGAAATTTGAAAATGACCTTACGGCGAAGGAAAACATCGTGAGGAAACTGGTACGGTCGAAACGGTATTGCAAGCTTCTTTCTATAGACTACGGTATCCGCTTACCATCAGGGGTTTGCTACTTAGAATTATAAAAAGAAGAAAAGTTTCGGTAGGAAGTATGTCCGTCTTGCTGGCCTATCTTCCTGTTATCTATATTACAGAACTTCATGTTAATAATCTGTCGCCAAACACCTATATCATTTTATATCTAACAAACCATTTCTGAAAATTTCGTCACGCGCCGGAAAATATCCTGGCTATTCAAACCCCGAACATGGATCCTCGCTACGACCCCGTTTTTCGCATCAACTAGGATAAAAAACTGTTAAGTATTACATGCAAGAACAGTTTTTCGTTCTGACTGAATAGACTTATAAACGCTGTCACGCTCGCACTCGCAGAACACACGTAATAAAATTTAGTTTTGAAGTGTATTATTATATCAGCAAACGCTGTGTTTATAGTCGGCTCTTCTCATCAAAAGCGACCTTTCAAAACAGCGTCTGTTGAGGTCTATTTCAACATAAAGAATATTTCATTTACTGATTTCAGGAATGGGAAGAAGCTGTTACTCAGGCCTTATCCTACATTTTGAATAGTATTTTCAAAAAGTCCGAAAAAGACAAAGAAAAACTGGCAGCAGTTACAGAACAAGGTATTTTATCGCATCTGAACTTGAAACGATTTTTAAAACAAATGCGAATGATTTTAGACGAATTGTTTTCTGAGGCATGGGATGAAACTTCGGAGCAAAATAACGAAAAAGTGACACGTATAGAAGAGTTTGTTGAAGTTTTATAATTTGTATAAAAGGAAACAATTTAAGATTAACATACATACATAAGTAAATAAATAAAATTATAATTACATAATTGTCTCAAATAAACTACATCGTACAAACATCAACAAAGCTTTATTCCATTTTCATATTAGAGACACTGTAGGGTATATTATAAATTATTATTAAGGTATAAAATATCCAATATTTAAGCGACGTGTAAAAGACTGTAGAGAACTAGATTGAGATACAGACAATGTACCAATAGCAGGAGTACCTTATCACGTCATTTTTTCTTGGCGTCCTTTAGGCCAGCGCCGGCGTTGAATTTGAAGAAAATTATGTCACCATCTTCCACGACGTAATTACGACCTGTAGTAGAGACATTCGGGGTTATTCAGAAACGACGAAACGATTGGGTTGTAGGGATAGCTTGGCAGATCTTCCACACAATATCGGCATAATCCTGTTTGTTTGTTACGCCTTCGCGCCTTAACTACTCAACGGATCATCATGAAATTTTGCATGCAGATAGCCTATGGTATGGAGAAGGACATAGGCTTCTATCCCGGGAACGCGGGTGAAACCGAGGGGGACAGCTAGTAAATTATAATTATACTTATTGTACCGCTGTAGTTGTAGATATTCGTATTTTTTTGCGTAACAGACAAGCATTTTTCAAGTAACAAGATTAAGAACAATTTGAAGTAGTCTAACTAACCTTGCTGTCGATATTTCCCTGCTGCTTTGCAGGCAGCTTCCGTGCCCTCCTCTTTAAAGTCTTTAAAATGCATCACTTCAGCCATTATGAAACCTTTCTCGAAGTCCGTGTGAATCCGTCCAGCGGCCTGAGGAGCTTTTGTACCTTTCTGTAAAAATAATTTATAAAATTAAAGCACATAAATTACAAACCAGAATCTAAGTAACGGACGTACATCCCATACTATTAGGATTATCTAAGATAACCTAACAATAACATAATTAAATTACCTGAATAGTCCAAGCTTTAACTTCATCGGCTCCAGCAGTGAAGAAGTACTCTAGTTGTAGAGCTTTGTAACCTTGGATGATGATTTTATCCAATGCACTGTGGGATAATTATATAAGTATTATTCGATGGACACAGTGGCCGGAAAACATCTTGGGTAAAAAAGCGACGTAGTGGGGGAAAAGTTTGCGCATGTAAGGAGTGACAGAGACACCACTCCATGCGAGACAGGGACGCAGAGAACACTTCTCCTCTACAAACATGTAATGTGACATTGATATCGGATCAATGATATCTATATGTCAATATGATAAATGTGGTATTTTAGATTTCGTACAAAGAATTAATTTCGCTGGTAGGTCGCTTACTTAAAGGAGACTTATTATTGCTATCATGAAATACAAGTAAAGAAATGAAATAATTTACCTAGTGAGGTTATTTTCTTTTAAAAACGCTTGTCGCTCAGCTGGTTCCATATCCATCAGTTTGAGTTCTAACGCTCCTGAGAACGGTATAAGGGGAGCGCCGGGATCATTCTTGTCAATCCATTCCTTTAACTTAGGTAACCTGAAAAATACCAATTTTCAATCAATGCTTCTAACTCAATGATATTTTATTTTTAATATAATATAGAGCTGTAGACGTACCATTTATTCTTCTTTCGGATATAGTCCTTCTCAGACAAGTTAACAAGATATAAAGCAGGTTTGGATGTCAGGAACAGGTACTTGTTCAGTACTTCTATCTGAAATATTATAATTTAAAAGTTATAGGATGATTCTGTATAGAGTTAAACATACTGGCAGAGGTGGAAGAACACGCCAATATGAAACCAACTCGTAAAGTCGTTAAAAAATCGGCTGCTCTGAACTAGTTCAATACCTACTCGACTAAAGTCAAAGTCAAAGCCATTTATTCAATTTAGGCCCCAGAAGGGCACTTATGAAACTAACATTTATGAAGCTACTAATATTTTTGCCCACGATTTCAGCATTAGTCTATTGTTATTTATATTGGTGAGACCCCTGGCAGTTTGTCGATTTGATACAAGCGCATCCTATATAAAACGCCACGAAAACCAGTTACAGGTTAAGATGTACTTACGTCAGCAGCGCTCCAGTCGCCGAAGCGAATATGTTTCTTTTCCTCACATATAATTGTTTTAATCTTAGCTAGTGCATCCTGTCAAATAAAAATAGAAAATTAAAATTGCATAACATTTTATTGACGTTTTAATGCGATGATAGCTCGGTGGTCAATAACGTCGAATGCCGTGGCGAAGGTCGCGGGTTCGAATCCTGCAATGAGCTTGAGCTTTCGGTGAAGGAAAACATCGTGAGGAAACCATAGCACATCCCAAGTGGTAAGGTACGTAGTACTTGCTTGGCTGGCTACCACCCTCACATTGAAAAATCTGTCAAGCACCTACCGATGTGTTCCGACGGCTGCACTTGAGAGCCAGTTCACTTCTAGGCTTTGTGTGCTTACCACCTTCGGCTGGACTGCCACTTACCATGCATGGTGAGATTGTGGTCAAAGCCTATTCAAAGATAAAAAAATACCGGCCAAGTGCGAGTCGGACTCGCACACGTCAGGTGCCAGGTGCCAGCTGAAAATCAGCGCTGTTGATTTACAGCAGCACATGCTGAGCTGGTACCCTTTTGACAGCACACCCACCGTTGACGATGCGAGAAACGAACTGTTTTAATTTAATTTATTTTTTTATATTTTGTCTGTTTTTATTTTTGTGTTTTACATATAATCTTTACCTAGTTTTTAATCTTACAGTTTGTTTCTTGCTCCTTTGTATTTACTTGTATTGTGCTGTTAATAAATGTTTCTTACTTTTACTTTTTTTTTTACACGGAGGATTTCGTACAATCTTAATTAACTCAACTTTGCTATGAAAAAAGAAACGCCAAAAAATAAGTTCTCTTGTATGGGTGCCCCCTTTAATTTTGTTTCATTTTTTTATTTGTTGTTATAGCAGCAATAGAAATACATATTCTCTGAAAATTTCAGCTGTCTACCTGTTACCGTTCATGAGATTCAGCCCTAAAAAGTTAATAAATTAAACATACATATTCCGGTTTAAGTTTTTTATCGCCACCACGGTTGACGACTCGGTCGAGCTTCTCAACGTGTTGTATGAGCTGCTCCTCGTCCTTGAGCCGCAACTCCTCGCCGATGGTCTCCAAGTCTCGCACTGGATTCACTTCTCCATCCACATGAATCACATCCTCATCGTCAAATGCACCTGAATTGTTATTAACAAGTATAATAGCAGAATTTGCTTCAAATGTTATCATCATTAGGGCTGATTTTTCTGGTATCTGGCTGTTAATTTCAAAGTCAAAGCCATTTATTCAATTTAGGCCCTAGTAGGGCACTTATAAAGGTCAAAGCTACTGAAGTTACCACCAGTTCGTAAACCTTCAACTGAGAAGAACAGGCGGTTGTTTGATTTTCCAATTAATATTATTAAAGTATTTTTTTAATATCTTTTTAAGCACCAGTATTATTTGTATTATCGACCCTGAGTCGCTCGTCGCTGACTAAAACAACGACCTGTATATTTTTGGACAATTTGACTGTTGGCAATTTTCTTCCAAAATACAATTTGAAATGAGATTTTTTTTTGCATAGATTTATCAGAAGAATAGCCAATCCAAGTGATTGAAATAGGCACTTTATAAAACGAGGTCGACCGAGAGCGGAAACGTGCGAGGCACAAGGCATACTCGCAGGTCGGGACGTAGGATTGCCCTTACAGTACGATTCAAAAGTATAAAAGGTATCATATTAAAAGGACGCTAAGGTTGCAATTGCTTCAACGAAAGCGACCGCATCCAGAGTCCTACAAGTTTGGCTTGCGCCCTAGGAAACCCGGGCAGGGCACTCGCTATACTACGCGCATTTTTTTACCTCTATGCATCAACCTACATATTCGCTATAACACTAAAACTTATAGGGAGAGCTTTTGAGGAAGGTTTAAAATTATAATACCGAAGGAAAAGATGCCATCCAATCTTATACATTATAACATTAAGGTTACTCTATCCCGACTATCCCGAAAGTGCGTTTAGAATCCGCTTCAAAAATGGGAAAAATGTATCATTTACTCACGGCACAGGTTAAAAATGGCGTCACAAGCCTTAATGTGCGACAAGAACGCGTTGCCAAGTCCCTGTCCTTCAGCCGCACCGCGCACTAGTCCTGCAATATCCACCACGTTGAGGAAAGCGGGCACCTTGCTGAAATCATACGTTATTATCAAAGAGTTATACTATTGGATAATCCTGAATGGTTTGTAGGTATTGAACTAATCTTACCTCGCTGGCTTATGATATTCGCAGAGGTAGTCGTATCTCTCATCAGGCACTGGTACCCTACTTGCTGAAACAAAAATACACATGGTAAGATTGGTGAACATATTTTGAAGGTATTTATTTGAGTAAGGTTAATGTATTACCTGAACAAAACTACCATCGGTAGAATGAATGGTTAGTTAACCTATTATTTATTAAGATTAAAAATGGACAAGGTTGTTTATTTCTTTATTTAAAGAATTTAAAATTAATATTGACTAAATAACTGCAACATAAAGATTAATGAAACAAGTAATAAGTAACTAAAAATTATTTTCAGAAATCTTGAAAGATAAGCTTATTCCTGTAGAACTCGAAATACTTAGTGACTCGTGAAGCGATTCAGTCTCAAAATTATTTGTGCTATGATCGCACTTTGGGTATTTCGCAAACGGATTTTCCATTGATCGCAAACGCAACCCAACGTCTATGATCAGCTTCGACCTAACGTCATATGTTTTAAGCGCTTTTATAAACATTGGCAACATACATTTATCAGTAGAAGGATTATGTGTTTTCAGATATAATGCAATATATAAAATACCAGACAGTGGAATGCTCAGCCCTGGGTACTTAGGTCTCGCTACATTAACAGAACAACAGGCCTCTGTTATAATATTACCTATAGTTTGTTCAAGATATCCTATAATAGGCAACTTTTTCAATGTTACTTGGGGAAACAATGTTGTTTCTTTGAATACAACGATGTCATGATACATGTGCGGTTTAGCTATAAACTTCTTAAGGCAATCTTCATTACAAAATAAATATATTTTTCCCTTGTAATTGGCTGCGTACTTATTGCTTCCTGTAGCTATTTTCTGTGCTGGTAAATTTTCAGCATATGTTACTAAGCATACCCCGTTTTCATACACAAGACTCATATCAATAGTTTTGACTGGGGCGGCTATATCAGGAATCTCGCCTTTCTGTGTTATTAGACAAATATACAGATTCTTTAACACAATATCCATGTGTTTAGAACAAACCCAATAAAATTTGTTTCTATACTGAACAACTCCCTTTCTATCAACGGGAAAATTGCTGTGCTCTAGAATATTTTGGCGCAGACATCGTGGACAATAATTTTTATAAACTGACATGTTTTTTTGGAATATTTCATTAGAAATACACATTGCATCTACAGGCACAATATGTGTATGGTAATTAGTAAGATAATAGTTTATTTTCTTGATTATGACAGTTAATTTATTTTGGGCATCCCGCAAACATTTCCATCGGGAATCACTACCATTTAGAATGTGAATATTTTGATAATCACTATTAATCCAATCTCTGATCGCGTAAGACTTATCATGCCAACTCATAAACCGATCTTCAATAAAAGGACGTGAAAAGGGCGGCATTATTTTGATGATACTCAAATAAATTTCATTTTGAGAATTTTCTAAAATATTTTCTTTGTTGGTGGATATATCAAATACTATATTAGGGTAAAGGCCATATTTACACAATTCCACAGCCTCTGAAGGTAATTCTGGAAAACCATCAAAAATACAACCCTGAGTCAGAGTATGATGATCCATAGCAACAGTATGCACCGCTTTCATGACAAGATCGAAGTCTATTTTTTCACCTCTACGGAGTGCACAAACCATTTTGGATGCTAATTCTGTCCAGTGCATATCTTCCATAATTTTTCGCAACGCTTTTCCTCTTGATATACATTGTAAGCCATAACGTTTAGCAATTTTTTCTGCTAATGCACTTTTACCCGATTTGGGTGGACCAATAATACTAATTCTAAGAGGATAAGTAATAAATGACTTAATGGCATTCGATTGTATATACTTAAGAGGGTTAGTTCTAAATTTGTTTACAAATTCTTCTCCATTAATAAAATATATGTAACATCTGTGAACAACAGGAAATATCTTATCCCTACGTCTGTTAACCTTGTAAGGATTTAAAATTGAGTCTGGATTTTCAAAAACGTATACAGGACATATACGGTAAAATTTGCTCAAAAAACAAAATCCTTCTAATATCAACATTTCTGCAATATCCATACTTATAATGAATGTTTGTTCAAAAAATGATTGGCATCTGCTTCGCAAAGCAGTAAGTTTTGATAGTGCAACTCTAACGACCTTGCTTGCAGGTTTGGCAGCATTAATGGTAATGGTCTTAATCTTATGTTCTTCTAAAATATTTTTTAAATTCTGAATATTTTCGTCATCAATTTCATATATCCCTTCTATCCTAGAATCAATTCTTTCATGTACTTCATCTGGATTCTCCCATACACTTTGGTCGATTGGCTCTGGGTACTCTTGGACCAGTTCGTTAAATGCATTAAATAAATGCGTATCCACATTTGTGGAACCTGAAGGATTCGCATCCATTATGACGCTGCTATTCGAAAGTTCTTTTTCAGGTTCATTTGTAGATAAAAATATATTATTTAAAATTTCTTCGTATATTAATTTAGGTACAATTGTTTTTGTTATGAAATGCATCCATTCTTTTTGTTCATTTTCATATTTAACCCTAGCTTTTTGTTTTGCTTCATTTAATTGCATTTTCCAAGATTTGAACATGACAGGTGACAGCCGATCTACAGCAGCCTCCGAGCTGCTTTCCAATTCTAAAATCAAATCTGGAATACAAAAAGTTGCAATCATATCTTCTACATCATTAGATAATCTTGGATAGCCATCTAGTATAAATCCATTTGTGGAAAAAGAGCTTTCAAACCAAATTTGTTTTATGAATTTTTGCATTAATACGGATAATATTGGAGATCCACGCTCAAAATAATTGTAAACCATTCGCCTTAATTCTGTTTCATTAGATAAAATGTCAGAGACAACATTTTCATTCTCTTCATCCATTTGAAATTCTACGACAGTCTCTTCATCAATAGGAACATCTGTAAAACTGTTTTCATATTTTCGCCCGACTTTTTTGAAATGTCGTGGCATTAAATAATCATTAACAATTTCAGAAAAATCTATATGCAGCAACCCCAGTTCTTTTGCAATTTGTTTCGAAACAGTAGTCTTTCCACTGCCTATGCAACCTATGACGCAAATTTTAACTGGCGGCAATTTTTTAAACGGTTTATCATAAGATTGATACTTCGTTACATCTTTTTGAAATAATTCTGAACACTCTTCTTTACTAAAATAATGTAGCCTATTATTGTATTTAATGCTGAATTCAGATCGACCTTCCCATAGAACACCATAATCATAATAAGCAATTGGACAGTAGATGTTAGTTTCGCATAAATATTGTGGACTATTATAAGTAAGAATATCTTTTGGGATATCGTTATCGTCATCATGATCTTCATCTTCATTAGCTTCAGATGAAAGGTAATAACTTTTTCGTAATTTCAAGAGAACTTCTTCCATTATTTGAATATCAGATTTATTTTCTAATTCAACTTCTATAAAAGACTTTGAATTTTCTTCCAATTTTAGTTTCAAGCTATCCCAATCTTCCTTGAATTTATCTATAGATTCACTTAGCGATGTCAACAATTCTGGACTAGCCTCGGGGTCACTTGACTTTTCTTCAATGATAAAGAGAGAATCGAGAAGATGTGCAAAAAAATCATGAATAATTATTGACACATCTAAAAAGTTTGTATCAGGAAGTGTTGCTGTCTGGAGCTTTATCTTAATTAAGTCATCATTTGCTAAAATAAATCTTTCTTGATAATTTTTCATACTTTTTTCAATCACAGCATAATTGTGTAGGACTTCTTGGTCGATTTCTTTATTTTCAATTATTGCTATTGTGTTATCAGGCAATAAATTCGCTTCTATTAGATATCCCCAATACTCTGGATCGATAGGAAATCCATCTATTATAAATTTACCATACATGTTCTCATTATCTGTTGCTTTTTGACATTTAAGGTCTATGGATGTTATTTCTTGAATAATTGCATTTATAATTTCTTCAGTTGACGGTTCGATTTCTTTTTGTAGTTCATTGGCCAAAATATAAGCCGATATTGCTTCCGATACGTCTTCATCTCCTAATATTGGTATTTTAGGTTTTTCTATTATCGTTTTAAGGTCAATAGGAGCATAGTCAGCCATGGTATTATTGTTAAGCATATTTTTGCACAGTTCCAAGTCATCTATAATTGGAATAAAATATAGTTGCTCTCTGAGATAATTCGTTCGTTCGATTTCGAGTTCGTTTAGAAGTTTAAAGTCTGAAAGATCGCTTATATTTACTTCGTTTAATTCTATGTATTCTTTAAATAATTTTAAATTAGATTCACACCATATCTTTAAGAGAGATGCTCTTTTAACTTCTGCACTTTGCCATTTCGCAAACCTTGTATCCTCTATGGTAGCTATTATTTCAGAGAGAATGGTTTTAGCAATGGATTCGAACTTCTTTTGTTTCTCATTTTCTAAAAAAGTTCTAAAACATATAATGCAAGAATCAAAAATCCATGAAAGACATTTAGAAACCATTGTTTTGCCAACAGATTTAGTCCCTATTACTATTATACGGCAGGTAGGTTCTAAATACCGTAATTTCAGGAATGGTCTCGGATTTCTACAAAATGAAATCATAGCATCAAGTGAAGATAAGACATACACATGTTTGAAGAATTTAACTGCAAACCTTGGGTTGCCTTTTACAGATTGCCTTTTTTTAAGCTGTACTGGACATCTATTAAACCAAGGCGATGCATATCGATTAAAACTTACGGTACCACTATGAATTACATGTAACTCTTCTATTTGTTTCCAAAACTCATCCATATCTTCTGAGGGATCTTCTAAATATAATGGCTCTGGTATTATCACTGGTGGTATTGATAGCAACACTAATCTTTCCATTAAGTGGTACATCATTTCATGGACTGAAGTCCTACCATCAAGTTTAATAACAAATTGTGGATGAATAGCCTTAATTTGTTCTTCGATATAGTTTAAAATATATTGTTTATAGTTACAAATTTGCTGTTCAGATATTTCACGAAAATTATTAGGTTGTCTACAATTGTATTTAGGATTGAATACATGGGTGTCATGAGGACTTATGTAATCACTTATGGTATATTTTGTGGGCCATCTAACATCTGCTGTAGGTTTTAAGACAAACGGCTCGACAGTGTTGAGGCCATTCATATAATTTAAGTATTTACGACTTCTTTTAGTCACCAAATCTTTATCAGGACATGTTATATATATTATTAGTGGTGATTGCGTTTCTAAGTTAAATAGCTCTTCAAGTTGTTTCAATAATACAATCTGTTTCGTTAGAAGGTAAGGTTTTTCAAGATGTATGACATCAGAACAAGGATTTAAGATGAATTTTGGTAGTTCAACTGGTGGTTCTTCTTCTGCTTCAACATCATTTTCCTCTTTTTCTTCTTCTATTTCTTCAGCATCCACAGCTTCTTCATCTATATTACTACTTAGTGTTGTATGTGATGCTAATGCTTCTTTACGAACGTTTGATTTTTTCCTTTTTAAATTATAAATTATATCATACATTAAGTCATCAATTGTTAATACAGACTCTTCTCCATTCAAAGTATTGGATAAATATTGCAAATCTCGGCTAGAAGGCACTAAAGGAAGACCTGAGATAACATATCCTCTATGCTTCACTGCTGGTGAATCTAATTTCATTTTAATAATGGTCAAGATATGATTAAATTTACATACACTATTATGTTTCATGTTGAAATCTATACAATTTCCTGTTGGACTTTTTTGATCTAGTTCATCAATTATCACATTTCTTGGACAAAGGTGGATACAGTTCAACTTTTTAGAAATTGATTCACCAAGGCTATATGCTTGGGCACCTGGTTTGCTAAGAATCAAATAGCATCTTGGTTTTGAACCCAAGAATAATTCTTGAGCATCAATGTCAGTCCAGGCATTGTAAAATTTTAGTTTGGTAGGCAAAGGTGCTGCAGTATTTTTTAAGCCTAGCACTGCTGTTGCTAGAGGACGATAAGGTTTGCTTTCTTCAACATTCTGCTGATCTTTTATTAAATCCACCTGACCATTGTATATAAAATGTTTGTTAACTGTTATATTATTTATGCTATATTTGTCAATAACATCCAAATTATTTTTGTATTGTTCAAATTCATACATTTTGTGAATATACTTTTTATGAAATATGAAAATAATTTGTCATTTGTCAATCAATTTGACATGAAATTATTTTATTTCTTTATGATATATCTGGCTTCAATTGAGGTTTGTTAACAAAAATATTGTGAAACTTGGATACAGGATATCCCAAAAAGCTATTCTTATAGGAACCCGAATCACCCCCATGTATTTTTTTGTAATTTTCGAGTTATTATTATTTTTAATGTTTTTAATCAAACTATCAATTAGATATTTTGATCATAGTGACGTTAATAGAGATGAGATATACCTATGCTCGATTTAACTTTTTACCCAACTGACCCGGAAGGAGAGTTATTAATTCAGCTGAATAGTTACTCATATTCACCAATTCAGACTATAGTCTATTTCAAATAACATGAGTTTGGTGACACATGGTATTTTATTAAATTTCTCAATGGTTAATGTTCATTTCGATATAATAAAGGAATACTATGATAGAGCTAGGTTTCACGAAATATTGTCAATATTATTTCAGAGTAATCAAATGGAATTTCACTAGATATTGGTAAAAAATCCTTGACCTTGACAATTCATCCTATGTGAAATAGAGTTAGGGAATTCATAAACATTTGATATCATAGATATAATTATTGCAATTTAAAAAAAAAATAAGTGCAAAGATGTTCGAAAGATTTTTGTTCGGAGCCTGGCATACTCCTCAGGCACAATTTTGTTTTTGTTTTTTTTTAAATGGCGGCGCACTATTAAACGTATATACATAGATTGGGGACACTCATACGTCCGAAAAATTACGAGGGTGTCTATGTCCTAAAATGTCATGTTACAGAGTTATTTGCAAAAAAAGATTGATTTTTGACAATTCATTAACCATGAGAAATGACTTATTTAATGATTGTACACATTCTATGGCCCTATCCTGTATTTTGTAACTGTGACACAAATCTAGAATGAACTAGAAGATTGGGGACCAAGTGTGATACTTAACTAGGTAATTACCTAAACTAGTATTACAAGAGCCAGCATTTAAAATAGAAATAAAATAATTTGATACTTATTTTCATTAGGATCAATGGTACAGAAGGGGAAGTTCTCAGCAGCAGCTTGACTTTTTGTTAAAACATTAAAGAATGTTGACTTTCCAACATTGGGCACACCAACAATGCCAACTTTTAAGTTTGTGCCAACTCTTCCGATGAGGGGCTTCTTTTCAGGCTCTTCCACTTTTTTTGGTGGCATTCTGTAAATATAGAATAAGTCAATTACTTTACTAGGAATAAATCATACATAAATATCCTGGGACATTCCTCACACACACAGAGCTTATACTACAGAAAACAGATAACTGATATTATAATATATATACTACTTTTTGTTTGTAAATACATACTTAATATACATAATTACACCTAGACCCAGGACATACAAACATGTTCATGCACATAAATGCATGTCCTGTGTGGGAATCGAACCCATGACTTGCGGCGCGATAGGTGTAATCTTAACCAACGACGTCAACTAGCTCGTCAAAAGGAATGCTTAGGAACCTAGAAAATAATCACTTAAATCAAACACTGCAGTTCCTGGAATTCATTTTTTTTTCACATTTAGTTATAGGATGTACATACTATCTACGAGCCAACGGGTTAACAGATGTAGGGACCTCAAAGTAAAGGTGCCAGTCCGGGAGACGGACAATGTAGTCCATTCCTTAGCAATATTTTAAACTAACCTCTCTGAACTGAAAGTAAATACTCTTACCTGAATTATTATCTGATAACTCCGATCAATAAGGTTTCACCATAAACACAGGTAAATGTATTTTATTTAATATTATCGTATGTAAGTTTCTAATAAATAACTTCACTTAAGTAGGAACCGTATGCCACCATTCACCATGCCGGCCAACAGGGTGACCATCTCAAAAATGGCGAATCTGTCCGACACTAACAAAAAAAATCTGCCAAAATCTGCCAAACGCGACTCCAGAAAAAGCTAAAAATATGCCATATTATTGTCTCCATGGGGACGGGAATGAATAAATGTTGCAAAATGCAATGATCAAAATCCTTCTTAGCTCTGGGAATCTAAGGAGAAGGCAAAACTTGCTCGTATTTTCTCTTCATTATGTATGGATCAGCCAGCATAGACACACATTATGACATTAAACGCTACGTTTTCTAGTGATATGACAGGGCCTCACTCATAGATCAACAAAAATCTATACGAACCTCGATCAGTTATGTTAATAAGAAGCTAAACCATATTACTAATTCATTACGGTTCTTAATATGATTCATTTGGAGTGCCTACATAAAAATAGAAAGGTTGCCAGCTCAGTAAGTAAAATAATTTCCTACCAAATAGGTATATAATAAGGGTATCCTTGAAATCTGCAAAATTCAGCCACTTTGCGAGAGTAAAAATTTTGTAGCCAAATCTGCCCAAAGGGCAGAAATCTGCCACAAATGGTCACACTGTCGGCCATATGTCATGCTCAATGTTGCCAACAATACAGGGCCTGATGTCGCAATTTTTCACAGCTTAAGTAGCCTAAAGTAGCCCAATAAATAATAATACAATACTATTATAGAATATGAATCAAAAAAATTAAAATGTTATTAATAAAAATAAAAACTAATTTATAAAACATTTAAAACTTGCGTCAAAGTCTAAGAGACCCTAGTAAGACAGTTATGAAAGTCAAAGATATTGAAGCTTTATTGAAGTTACCAAATGTAGCTTAAAAGTACAGTGAAGTGTTCTGAAATTTGGGCTCCATAAATAACAGTCTACTCCTTTTACTCAAGAAGTCCGTCATTGTAGCGTACCAGAGCGGGGATTAAATAGCATATTTTGCTCTAGGGCATCGGTTCTCAAACTTTTTTTGGCGACGGACCCCTTTTTAAAAAGCGAAATAATTAAAATTATGTTGGTAGGTATGCAGATAGCATATCTAGAGAAGGATATATACGCTCTTTTTATCCAGGGAACGCGGGTGAAACCGTGGGGGACAACTATGTTGTTTATTATACACTTAATCCTCAATCTAAGATTATACAGGATGTTTTTTGGTTGGCGACGAGCGACCCAGGAGCGGTAGTACAAACCATAGGTACATTTTCCAAAAATGGATTGAATTCCATTAAATACTGTAAATGCGTTGAGAAACACCTTATTCAATTTGAAATAAATTACCGCAACATATTATGGTCACTAGGCACGTGCACAGACTAAAGCTAGGCGCAAGCCGCCATCGCCCCATCCCTTTACTCCCTCGCACTCCCTTTGAGTATTACGTCTACACTTTAGCTTATTACATGATTTTCCAATTAATATTATTTTTATTATTATAAAAAATAAAGTATTATTTTTATTATTATAAAAAAATAAAGTATTTTTTAGCACCAGTATCATTTTATCGACCCTGAGTCGCTCGTCGCTGCCCAAAACAACGACCTGTATTGCAAAAGTAGTTTTCCTGTAAGTACAGGAAAGGAATCGAAGAGCTCGTGGTATAGCATGATTAACGTTCCGACCACGTTCCGACAAAGTTAAGCTACCAACATCGTGGTCGGTACCTGGATGGGTGACCGTCTAGTGGTATTACAAATCGAGCGTTTCCATCTTCGGAAGGCACGTAAAGCCGTTGTTGGTCCTGGCTATCGCTTAATTGTGATAGTCGTTAAACTAGTTGGAGGGCTACTAGGAGGCTTGATAATTCCAACAGTAGGTTGACCACTAGTCTACCTCCACCGATCTGCAGTGGGGACGCGTGGTGGAGTATCTGCCCATTCTCTTTCACCCTAATTTGTGAATGGAGGCCTGTACTTAGCAGTGGGACATTATAGGCTGATGATAATGATGATGACAGGAAGGGAGATCCTTTGGTTCAGGTTTTCCCTCACATACCACGTACTGTCGCAATTAAATTAAACATATTTTATAAAATTATATCACTAAGCACTTATAAGTACCTACTCACCATCATTATCGTTTCCTTTTACAGATAACTGACCTGATTGTTGTTCAATTCTCATATTAGTCTCGCCATAGTCGCCCTTCATTTAACTTTACCCATTGCAAAGTCGAGTTTACAAAGATACAATATAGGTACTCAGTGGATATCGTATAATTATTAAGTTGTACATTTTCCTGTTGTATATTCCACGAGTAATATTGTTTATTATTAACTACTTAGATTTTAATGTGAAGTCAAGTGTAAAACTACAGTTCATGGCGACCAGCTTCTATTATATGCATTGTTATAATGATGTATTGTTATCGCTAATGTGCTAATTTTGTAGCATTCACGAAACTAGTGCAGTGTGTGGAATATTTTCTACGTATTACTTACCTAGTTGTGTTAACTTAGATCTTATTTCTTGTGGATACGTAAAATTTAAAACAACAAGTATTTAGTAGGTAGTTACGCTCGTTAATGAAGTAGGTATGAGTTATATAAAAAATATATTACCTGTATTAGTGACAATATGTTTACTGTGTTTGATAAACTTAAACTACAAATTAAGTGAAACATTAAATAATAATAAGTTGCAGGCCAATATAAAAAAAATTAGTTACAGCGATTACAACTCCAACGGCACTAGATCTGAGTTTGGAAACTCGCCATATAACGGTAAGTATGATACGGACTCACTGTATTCTTAGGTAAACTTACACTTCCGACACTTTCGTACCACCCGGAAAAATGATAGATACCCGCAATAATTTCATGCAGATTTTAATGACATACTATAATAAGACCGTTTTTTAATAACTCTTTGAGTAGGTTATAAGTTCGTTTGTTTCACATTATACCCGAGCTATTATTTCTTATTCTTGTTAGAATTTAATGTTCTCCATAGGTTTTTATGTATTACCCTTCTGAACACTCTTTGTCTTGAGGTTATTATTAGATAGGTACCTAACCTACTTATCTTTAATTTTTTTTTGATACATGTGCAAAGAGTACAGGTACCTACATACCTAAATATGATAGAATATTATGTTCTTTTGTAATTACTGAACATATACCTAGGTAGGTACTTATTAATTCGAGGTTGACTGCAGAATAGCTGACTCTGACCTACTTAATATTTCTTATATTACACAGCATTCCCAATACAATATCTATCGAATTTCAAACATAAACATGTAGTTATCTTGTATTTATAATAAGTACCTATATTTATACCTGCGTACAGCTTCGCTCGCACAGAAAATACAGTATGGCCCGAAGATTAACGAAAGAATGCTTAAAACTTTCAATCAACCTTAAATCGCTACTATAAGGTTCATAATACACTGCAGCTGTTAGTTCCGTCTCACTCGCAAGTCACGCCCCTCCGCACGGCGCGCGCTAACATGGCGGCAGCTGCCGACCAATAGTGTTCCCGCGCTTTGAAAATGTATCTTCTGCGCAGGTACATCGGTAAGCCATATCAGTTGGGTACTACTGTAATAATATTTTACCTTAATCTTTATAGGAACCGTAATAGAAGATTTCGTAATAAACACACCAGGATGTTATATACCAAACTATGCGAAGGGATTGATATTAAACGAATCACAGGGTTCTCCAGAGAATACATCTTGTGGTTTAAGAGCTATATTTATAGAAAGGACACCTAGCAACAAAATAAAATTTCGCATTGATACAGAGAAATTTGTAAAATACAAAAATCTGACAAAATCAAACAAGTTTAATTGTTGCTATAGATTCATCAGTCGATCTTCTATAGCAGGAAAAGAAGATACGCATATAAGGTTAGTAGTTATATATTTCTTTTCTTTCGTCCACTTTCAATAGACTTTTGCATTGGGATACAACGTAAACTGTACCCTTAAAGAAATTTACGTTAATAAACGCTTACTAATGCGTTTGCGATAACTATAAATTTGTATGGTGGAAATAGTACCATGAGTATTCCGCCAGAGGCGCTGTGCCAATTCGTAGTATAGAGAAGTGTCGTACATAAAAAAATGTGAAATCTATACATACCTACTCACATTATACAGCCAGTATAATAATCATCTATGCAGCCAGAGTTTGTAGTATGTTTCAACGTGCATTTCATGTAACCTTTTTTTTCAAACTAAGGTCTTATCTTAAGTACTTGTTATTAATTATATTGCAGTTACTCACCATGCATCACATTCAAAGACGGCACAGTTACTGATCTGAATCATGAGGTTGTAATAGTGAGATGCGCCGCTAAAATTAAAAAGGAAGTTTACCAACAAATTATCTACGAAGATGTTTATATTATACTGAAAAAGTTAAATAGTAAAGCTAATAGAAAGAATTTAAATCGCAAGCCAAATAAATGGAATTTCGTCGTATTGGGTATGAATAGTATCTCACGTGAACGAATTTTTAGGGCAATGCCACGAACTGCAGAATATTTACAAGAAAACAAGTGGTTGGACTTCAAAGGATATCACAAGGTTATTAGATTCTGCTTTTATTATTTCGAAAACTCACTTGATTATTAAATAAGCTTTTAGTAAACATGAGCATTTTTTTAGGTTGCCTGGAACTCCTATCCCAATATCAAATCCCTATTGACCGGCAATAGCCATGCATGCAGTTTAGATGATATAAAATGCAATGAATTTAAAATATGGAACAAGTTCAAGAACTCTGGATATATCACAGCTTATGGAGAAGACCATATAACGATGACAGACCATCTCAGAAGGTACAATTTTAAAACTACCCCCACAGACCACTACATGCGACCATTTTTCTTAACAGGTGAAAAACGCGTTAATAATCTTATATGTATGAAAAATATTCCATCGTATAAAAATGTACTAAACTACGCTTATGATTTCATAGATGCTTACAAGAGTGACCCATATTTTGGATTCTTTTGGCTGAATTCTAACAATCATGATGTTTCTTTAAATTTTGACTCTGAAATATCAAGTTTCTTTAGGAAATTACAGCACAATAAATTGTTGAATAACACATTCGTAATATTTCTTAGCAGTCATGGTAACAAGTATGGTGAAAATAGAATACCAATTAGATCTTATTATGATGATCGATCACCAATATTTTTTATGTGGCCACCAGATGAATTAAAAAAATCAAACAGTTCAAAGTATCGAAATTTACAACTTAATCAAAAGCGATTGACAACACCATACGACATCTATGCAACTTTTGTTAATGTTTTAAATATATTTAATAAATCACTAGAAGTTAATCGGTCTGTCTCCTGTCCACAAGCTACAAGTTTGTTTGAAGAAATATCATTGCATAGAACATGTTTAGATGCATGCGTCAATGTGAATTGGTGTATGTGTCACGATATGACTGATATTATACAAAACGAAAGTACAAATCTTAGCGTCCACTTAATTGTGTCACACATACAAAAGAGAATTAATTCAACAAAGACGATTTCATGTATGGCTTGTGAACCATTACGTCTAGATAAGGTTTTAAGAATTCACATGTATAAAAGTGAACTCAATCAATTATTGCATGTAGTGGCTCTGAAAATGTCTCCTGGGAATTTATTATATGAAGCAACAGTCATGGAAAATGGTAAAGAGCTAACAATTCTTAACGAAAGTGATATTTATTCAATATCACCATACAATGGTCATGGTTACTGTGTAATAAACCAAGAGGATAGACAATATTGCTTTTGTAAAACAACATGCACATAGTTGATGGAATGTATGTAGGTATATTAATTAGTTTTATGTGTGTTTGTTTAAATATTTTTTTTTTACCTATGGAAATAATGATCTGTAAAATGTCACAGATAAATAAAATATTTATTGAAGAAAACATAATATTTTTTAATGATAAATAAATTATTGATAAAATTTAATTATTTATCTACTTAGGTAGTAAGGGCAGCCCATGGCGGTGACATTGGTGCAGGATTCTGTAGATATGACATCACCACAGCAGATATTGATAGCATGAATGAACTAACAATCTGAAAATGAAAAAAAAAAAAACTTTATACAACATGTTGAAATCAAAAAGAACAGCCGGAAAATAGGCCTAGGTGGTGGTGGTCTTTAGCACAGAACCCTAATTCGTTTTCTTAAATAAAAGTCCTCTAAGTTACTCCTTATAACGTCAGCTATCTGCCTATTAAAGTCCCGTAAAAATCAGTCCAGCCGTTTTGGAGATTAGTCAGAACAAACAGACAGAAAGACAAAAAAGTTTTTTTTTAAATAATAGTAAATATAGGTAGTAACATACACTATACACCCAGACTCATCATAACAAACACTAATGTTCATGCACACAAATATTTAACCTAGGTGGGAATCAAAACCACAGCCTATGGGATGGTATGGTGTATCAAACCTTTATACCAACCGGATCATCCAATATACATAAATAGGTATTTACCTGTTTGGTATCATCAGAAACTCTTGAGTTAGCAAAACTTATGCTAGAACAGAACACTGCAGTCCATGCACACCATTTTAACCGCATCATAAGGCCACACATAGAAAACACCATTCCTGAAAAGTTTACACAACATATAAATTATGATTGTAAGTATGAATGCAAATCGTTTGATATTTAGGTAATAAATTTTTTATACAATTTGATCTACATTTTGGTTAATGATTTAATACTGAAAAAAAAATACCTAATTATTTTTCATAATTTTGTTTGTCTAAAATTGTCATTCATAGAAGATATGCACATTCTAAATCAGACTTTATTGTTAAACTATATAAGGGCAGCAATATTGTCATACATAATTTTCACTTATTGCAAGTATTTATGCAGTGTAAGCGAAAATACTTAAAAACTGTTTCACTTTCATATCTGAGGGTCTACTATGAAAACTTATACTAGTTCAATCGTCATTGTCAAATATTAACCATTACAATTGCAGCCAAACTGACAATGCGTAAATATTGCCCTGTGTATCTTGTTGTCAATAACCTAGTATAGTTCGGATAGCACAGATGAGTAATGCTCAATGCTTGACATGGTATACTCAGGTTATATTGCGCTCACTCACACCGACCATTCCCTAAACTGAAATCACGTGAGCACTATAAAACATGACAGCTTTATGACGACAATGGATTATTGTCTTCTTTAAGAATCTAATAAGAATCTTGATTTTGACAAAGATACTATTTATGATTTATGAAAGAAAATAATAGAGAGAATATTCCGGTTTGCAAGTAAACTTATAAGTGATATAAGGAGTCCTAGTGCACTGAGAATTCGTATTTTTTAAAATTCTTAAATGTTCCGTTTTGAACACTGTGAGCGTGTACATGAGCATTCTGAATTGATGACAGTTCTCAGCTGTCGTAGGCGTGATATCTAAATTGTTACACAAAATTATTGATGTGAGCACCATGACCTCATATAAGCCACATATTAAATATACAAACCACAGCAACCCGGTATTTTATTACCTAATATGTTCATATAGTCAGTGGTGAGGTCTTCAGTAGGTGCCGAAGTAGGTGGTGGAGGCTTGAAACGACGCTCCCTGTCTGCACGACGTGGGTCTGATGTTAGTTGCATCTGTAATTTATCAATAAATTGTTTTGATTTCTTAGCAAGATGCAGTTATCATTCTAGTTTTCTCTGTAAAAGTTGGATTCTTCAATACAATACATCAATATCATGAAAGAATCTTTTTAAAACGCTGACTTAGCGCTTTTAGCAGCGTATATATAAGGCATGTTTATGGATAGGTAAGGATGCATTATTATTCAGATAGGGGTTAATTAATTATTTTGAAATTGTAGTAAGATATTTTATAAAATGAACTTTTAAATTGAGCAGTAATGTTAAGTAGAAGCTAAGATTGTAGCTAAGCTAAGATGTAGGTCAAATGGACACTTTAAAAGTATCATGTACTAACCTTTTGGGGTTTTATTATGGGCCCACAAATAATTGAATCTTTCAATTATGTGTTTTAATGGGTGAATTTTCCACAGTAACACTGTGACAACCGATAATTTTAGGTGTTCTCTATTGTAATTGGAAAATAAATGCTATTAAAATGAGAAAAATATAATTCTATCAATGATAAGACGGATTTTTATTTTACAATAGTTAGACAGCGTCACAAACTACCAAGAGAACTAAAGTTGCCAGAGTGACTTCACGATAAGATACGGACAGCACCTAAAAATAGTACGAAACTAAACTTTTGAGTACGCAGTGAATAAAAAAATATTCAAGTAATTTCTCATTTAATGTAAGTTTTTCACTGTATTTTTTGTGTCGTGTGTAAGTGCCGTTTGCGCACTGAACCTGAAGGAACCGCAAAAGAACAAAACTAAATCAGCGAAACCAGTAACACAGAATCATGACTTTTTGGCGGGAACTTGCAGTGACGTTACGTTTTCATTTTTATTTTCATAAATTCGTGAATTTTGAGTTTTATTGCATATTATCTGTGGTATTTTATCAAAAAATATCAATCCATGTGCACAAGTGAAGTGAAATGAAATGAATTATGTGTATCATGTCTTTTCAAGTTGTCTCAAAAAGTCCGTGAAGTTTTTTTGGTACATTGACCACTATTGTAATAAATAAAACATGACTTTTATGACTGACATTGTGACTGAAAATTATAATATAACTCGACACTAGTGCCGATTCTGTTGTAAATCGCACTAAACTTATTTTAGTCACATCTCATCTCTTTCTTACGAACATTATTGAAAAAGGATAGAACATATTTTAAGTTGTAAAATTAATCTTTGCCGTTTTATTTTGCGTGTATTTAGGCGTAACCACGATAGATGGTGACTAAATTTATATTGAAAACAAGCATTGGACTAATTTGACAGGATTAAATTTCTTACATCCTTTTCTTATGTTTTTTGTTAGAAAGAGACATGGTGAGATTAAAATTAGTTTTGTTGTGAACAACAGAATCAGGGCCACTGCCAGACATATGATTTAATTTAGATTTTGTTGCCAAAATTAAAATTAAGAAGAATGATGAATGATAAAACAAAACTTGGAATGAATAATGTTCACTAATTTTGAATTTTAGCTCATCGCATTTTCTGTAGAAAATAAAAAATATATGCGAAAGAATTATTTCAGTACGACAATTACTTTCCGAGATATAGAATTTTTAAATGAGCGCGCGACGCCGGATTCGACCGCCCGGTACTTGATGCGTGTGACGTCATGTTTCAACGTTCGCTCAGTCCGTCGCGCTCTTTTTCTCCTGAAAAATCTTATTCCTTGGGTTTATAAATTTGAAACTTAGCACTATTACTTATTTAATCAAATAATACAGCTTCTCATTATTAGATTTTTAAAACTACCCCTAAAAGGGGGTTTAGGAGGTGTTAAAGTTTGTATGGAATAAACCTACCGCGCGGTCCGATTAACTTAAAACACGGTTTTAATACATCGTATAAACATAAAAAACACGTGTTTTTGGGTTTCGCGAAAATCGACCCCTAGTAGGGCAAAAAGGGGTAATAATGTTTTAAGGGGAGGATTTTACTACGTCTGTATTAACTCAAAAATTGGAATACATTAGTTCCTTTTGTAGCCTAAGAAAGGATTTTAGAAATTCCATCCCTCCATCCAGTGGGTAAAGAAGAGGACGCAGGTAAAACAGCGGGGCGGAGTGTTAGTTTAGAGATAAAATCAAGGCTTATTGTTTTGAAGATCGTCAGTATAGTGAGAGTCTAAGAGTTTAAGGCGATGATAGCTCAGTGGTAGTGACGTCGGATACCGAGATGAAGGTCCCGGGTTCGAATCCTACAATGAGCTTGAGCTTTCGGTGAAGGAAAAACATCGTGAGGAAACCATAGCACGGTGGTAGGGTACTTTGTAGTACCCGCCTGGCTGGCTACCACCCTCAAGTTGAAAATCTGTCGCCAAGCACCTTTCGGTGTGTTCCGATAGCTGCACTTGAGAGCCAGTTCCTTTTAGGCTTTGTGTGCTTACCACCTTCGGCCGCATCATCACTTACCATGGTGAGATTGCGGTCAAACACAGGCCTATAAACAGTAAAAAAAAAAAAAAGTCTGCTATCTACACATTATTCATTTATAGTGTGCATTATTTTGGTACCCCCGCAGTTTCACCTGCGCGTACCTACAGTTTGAATTTTTTGCGCGGAACCCGGTTATTATTTTTCTAAAATAAAATTAACCTAAGTTCCTTCTTATAACATACGCTATCTACCTGTGATAGTCTCCTTAAAATCGGTCCAGCCGTTCCGTAGGTTAGGACACAGATTACTAAATATTTACTACGTAAGTAAGGAGGCCGGAACAAACTGTGTCAAATGTTTAATCCGCATGCAGTTACTATAAAAATAAATAAATAAATATCCTGGGACATTCCTCATACACGGTCATCTGATCCCAAACTAAGCAGAGCTTGTACTATAGAAACCAGATAACTGATATAATACATATACTACTTTTTATTTGTAAATACATACTTAATATACATAATTACACCCAGACTCAGGACATACAGACATGTTTATGCACACAAATACATGTCCTGTGTGGGAATCGAACCCACGACCTGCAGCGCGTAAGGTGAACCTTAACCAACTGCGCCAACTGGCGCGTATAACAAGAGTATAAATAGGTACAGATAAAACATTACTACTTATTTGTTATCTATAACGTAAACTTAAACCGTCTTATTAATAAATAAGGTGTAAGTCAAGTATAGTTAAACCTAGGATTAAAATATATCCGTCACTTTCTAATGTCATATAAACAAAAAGGGCTGGAGCATGACTGGAGATATTATCTTATCTGAATATTATCTTAATACCTGGGTGTTACAAGACTGACTTACACCTTATTTTTTAATAAGGGGGAAAAGGTTTGGTAAGTACCTACTTAAAATTAATTCTTTTAGGTAAATAATGCAAAAAAAAAAACAAATTCAAATACACACACAGGAAGCATGTGCATTCTTACTTACTCCTCGCTTTTCAGCGGCAACGGAATCACTATTCGTCGATAAATTAATGGGCAAATATAAGGCTATCTATTTTAATCCTTCATGATTTAATAAAGGTTTTTTTGTATTGTAATGACCTTGATTAAGAATACACACACTATGAACGTAACAGTAGAATAATTCACGGATGAAACAAAACACTTTCCCCTAATATTATATCGCAAGGACCGCTGGCGACTAACGCAAGTGAGCGGAGCGTTACAAGATGACGTCACACTGGGGTCACGTGACTGCTAGTGGGCCTCGATATTTAGGGAAAATTCAAATGTCTGTAAAATCATAACTACTTGGTTTTTTTTAATGAAACAAAAACTAGTGTATTTGTATACATAATGGCTCTACTGTTACAAACTTTCAAGCGATTTTGCATACCTAGTAACATTCCTCATTGGAACATGGAATTAAAGAATTGGACTGTTTTACAAAAAACTTAAACCGACTTCAAAGTACACTAAGAAGTAATTAAATCCTGATCTGATGACAATGGGACCAAACGGGAAGTGTACCCTTTCAAATAAAAAAGAATTTTCCAAATCGGTTAATAACTGACGGAGTTATGAGGTAACAAACATAAAAAAAAATTAAAAAAAACATTCGAATTGAGAACCTCCTCCTTTTTTTGAAGTCGGTTAATAGAACACACCGGGGTCGCTAGTGCTAATTTTATGCTGAAACTTGCTTGACAGAAATTAAAATTGTTTAACTTTTTTATTTTGAAAATTTGTTTGTTTTTGGCTTGACAGTAAAATAATACGCAAATTGAAGGAGAGTACCTGAGAACGCCACCTAACGAAATAGTACGCAATGCGTACTAGTGCGTACCCTAATAGCAACGCTGGTTAGAAGATACGAACAGTGTTGCCATATGGAGGAGGCGTGAAATCAGTATTTTAATTTAAAAAATCCGTATAATAAAAGGAGACGTCCAGAAAATGTATGGGGCTTGGTACTAAAATAATTAATAATTTGAACCACAATCTGACCTATATGGGCAGAAAGGACGTATTTTTTTAGATTTTTTTGAGTAGTTAAAAAGATGTTAGAGCCCTCCGTTTTTTTAAAATCTGAAACTGAAAATCTAGTGTTGGAAAAAAAAAATTAGTTGGCAACACTACAAATATTATCTAAAGGTTGGCAGCCATGTGGTTTGACATTCAGTCAGAAAGGAAAGACGACTTTCGATCGTTGTTTCCCTAATTTCTTGGTAATTTCGTTGTGCTTTAATTTGAGTATTATTGTGCTGTTGTGTCCTTTCTTCCATGAGACCATTGCATCTGCCCAACGGCAAACAACCTAGGCTCGTGTGAAACATAACTGACTGGACTGATTTGAATTATCGTTTATGTTTGGAAACTATGGCTGTATGTGTTAATTGTTATGTTATCCTGCAATCTGAACTGAATACTTGGAGCATGAATACCATGCAGAAGACCTAACATTCTATAGTGTCAAATATATTTATTGATATAATTAGTTGTTTTGCAGTCAGTCAATAGTATGTGTCTCACAGAATTTATAAACAATTTATGTATCATAATGTTTCAATTATTGAAATATTCAATCATACCTATAATTATTTGAATTTCAGATTACTGAAACGATGACGACCAGCTATGTCAAGAATGTGTTCACCTGGTACTACAAGAATTGAATAATCATTGAGAATTCCACCGGCAGATCCAGTTCACGCAGCCTTGTATGCATATCTTGTGACATTTCATTCGCTCAGTGCTCAAGATGTCTTCACAGATTAACAGAAGGATCTAATGTGAGAAATCATTAAGAAAACCTAATATTTCCCCGACAGGTAATAAAAGATTTACACCCTTACATAAGTAAAACACTACTTTAGTTATCACATATTTATCAATCACACCCCTATCATTTTCTAAAAAGGTACATTATTTACATGACCATTTCAGCAGTGTTTTAGTTAAGTAGCATTTCATAAGTAAGGCCATTAGTTATTTATTACTTTACCTACACATTAACATAAGAATAAGACTTTTGTAATACATTAATTTCAATTACAGGTACCTGTTGAAGCTTGGGCATGTAATGCTTATTGGATGAGAGCTTATCAAAATACACCCCGGAAGTTGTAACAGCTATTCTTAATTTTTTCCATCCCGTTATAACCAACCATCCAGATGCCGAGTCTATTGCATGATAGGAAAGCATACCGTTGGGAGCTGTGCACATGTTATAACTTTAGTTTGGTATTTGGGATGGACACAGCATCAAGAAAATATTATTCCGCCACCTACCAGCTTTTTAGATAGTATTTTAATAAGATATGATGTAGATACTGAAGATGAAAAAAAATGTTAATAAAAGCACAAATATTTCATAAACTTTCTTTTATTTTATATTAGTTGTATCAATATACAATATTAATGACAACATTTGTCAATATATGTACTATCATACTTACCTCTGATTTAATAGATTGGTGAAGTAGCAAGCACCAAGGGCCATAAAGCAACAGTAACTAACAGTAGTGTACCGAGTCATGCATGCATGCATCTCAATGAAAACTAGTACACTCTTGAAACTTGATCGAGTGTTTGACAGACATATAATATAGCTCACAGAATAGAAATGCAAGCTCGAATAATGTTAGGCATTCTCTGAAGAAAATCACGATGATGAATGAATGAAATATTCTTTATTATGTACACAAACATAGAAAAAAATATATTATAACACAAATTAAGGAAGTTATAAGTATAGGCGGCCTTATCGCTTAAGCTAAGATGATATGTTTTGTTTGTATTTAATGTTCCTTGGTTGAGTTGGTAAGGTTCAATAACAGCTGTTAGGCATTCCCTGAAGAAAATCATGATGACATGTTTTATTTGTATTCAATGTTCCTTGGTTGTATTGGAAAGGTTCAGTATCTTCTACACCTTTTCAAAAGAGGTTTTAACTTGATTATCAATAATAATCTTTAATTCCAATAGTTTAAAGAACCTTAGGAGAACATAGAAATAAAACATACTGCGTTAATAATATTATGCTCCGTATAACATTATGTATTATTCTGTGAATGTAGTGATTTAAATTCTTTTCGTTTTATGGAATTAACATCACAGTATTAATAAAAAAAATAGGAGCGAAGATTATTTAGTTGCTCTCGTACTATTGTTTATTTACTATACAAACGTCATGTCATGGCTGTCATTATGACATTACAGATTTGACCTTATAACGAACGACACGTTTTGATATTGCAATGCATTTAAATTATTCAATAGTTTTCGATTCAATTACATGGAGCATATACAGGTAAAATTAAAATAAAAGCTCGAAGACCTCAATAGAAAAGGCAATTTTAGTTACATTACAGTAAATGATTGCTCGGGAAACGAATATACAAAAGATACTTTGCGTTTTATTTTTGCTCAAACGTTTTTCACTTTTTTACAAAAACGGAGGGCTCAAAAAATTTTTTTTTGTCATAATCTAGTAGCTTTATTAATAACCTTTCAAATAAGGTATATCACATTGCTGTTCAAATTTCTTCAGAATATTATACCACTATTATCCGTCTCCTTTTGTTTTTCAAACAGATTTTGCTCAAACTGTTGATAATTCAAACCTCAAGTTTACGATTTGAAAGGTATTTTGAGCAGACTGATATATTAACTAAAAAAACGCCCGATATGACTGCTATGGTATTTTTATTTTTGTTTCAGGGTTTCGAACGTGAACTATGGCAGGATATTCCCCAATATTCCCATGTGGTATTGCCATGAAATATAATAACATTTCCGACTGACAGACTTAAAAAAAATATGGTTAATATTTAATAGAACGAAATAAAAAAAATCGGAGTATGCTCTTCCTTCATCTGATTGATATATTATAGGAAATACGCTATTCTGTATGAAGCTAAATTTGTCTGTACGTAAATCCGTATAAAATTCCATAATCACGGTTCATCCGTATTAGACGTCCAAAATCCGTACAATTACGGAACAATCTGTATATATGGCAGCACTGGATGTGCTATACGAACTAAATGTCAACGGACTTTTTGGCGGGAACTTGCAGAGTGATATTGCGTTTTCATTTTTATTTTCAAAAATTCTTGTATTTTGAGTTTTATTGCATATTATCGGTGGTATTTTATCCAATAAAGATCAATCTATGTGCACCAATGAAGTGAAAAGAAATGAATTATGTGTTTCGTGACTTTACAAGTTGTCTCAAAAAGTCCGTGTAAAGTTTTAGTACAATGACCACCATTTTACTAAAACATGACTGGACGCTGACTGACAATACGGACTATGTGAAAGTTAATGTGCGGACTATATGAAAGTGATATTATAAATAAAATGTATGCGACTGAAGTACTTTGTATCCAAGGTCACGAACAAATAAAAAAAAAAAAACTAAATGTTTTTTTTTTGTTATTTTTTTTTCTTGACCATGGATACTAAGTCCTTCAGTCGCATACATTTTATTAATTATATCACTTTAAATTAGTCCACACATTCACTTTCACATAGTCCACATGATCAGTCACCGTTAAGTCATGTTTTAGTAAAATGGTAGTAATTGTACTAAAACTTGTCACGGACTTTTTGAGACAACTTGTAAAGTCACGATACACATATTCATTTCATTTCACTTCATTGGTGCACATAGATTGATCTTTATTGGATAAAATACCACCGATAATATGCAATAAAACTCAAAATACACGAATTTATGAAAATAAAAATGAAACTGTTACGTCACTCTGCGAGTTCCCGCCAAAAAGTCAAAAAAAAAAAAAAAAAAAAAAAAAAAAACTAAATGTCAACCAGTGCTGCCAACAGCACAGGGCCTAAAATAGCTGAATTTCATACCAGGTAGCCTAAAGTAGCCCAATTAAGATAGTTTTAATTATCAACAGTTTGACCTTCCATGTGCACCAGTGAAGTGAATTGAAATTAATTATATGTATCGTGACTTTTCAAGTTTTCTCAAAAAGTCAGAGTATTATGACCACCATTGTAGTAAAACATGACTGACTGAGGACTATATGAAAGAGATTTATTGTGACTGGAAACTATAATATAACTCGACACTGGCAGAAATAAGTCCTAATTTAGATTTGGTTGCCAAACTTAAAACTAAGAAGGAGACGAAGAATATTTTGTATGACGAGTACCGCCTCTAGCGGACACTTTTAGAAGCATTTCATACAAAATGTTTCACCCCTATAAATATTATATGTCTATGGTTTCACCGTAGTCGCTAGCTGTAGACTGTAGCAAAGTAATCTGTGGACTGTAGATTGCACGTTAAGAACTTGGCACCTCTGCACGCTCGGCCGCCGGACGGTAAGCCCTATGCGCGGGAACTAATCTCAACAAATTAGCTGCCTGCAGAACAAGATTCCTACACAAATCCACGTGCTCAAACTAATGACTAGAGCCTCCGCTCGATCGCTGAGTGCCGACCGGGCACGCCCAGGACGGCAAGTCTCGCGCTCTGAGCGGCGTCGCTCTACACCTCTGGCTGAAAAATGGCCAGCAACTCCACAGGCTATTAAGCCGAACAAAGTACCTGCATGTATTAGCATGCAGCGAAATTGCCCCCGCAATCAAGGGGTCCAAAAGACCCCGGATTTGCTTCCCCACCCCCCTTTTGGGAAGGGTGTGCGACGACCCAACGATGGAGACTGTAGATTACGTTAGCGTAGAAAACTCATGGTAGGCGTACTTCATAGATTTAGGATACGCTAACTAGACCTACACAAACCTATAGCCACAAGCTTATAGTCCTACAAACTTAAAAATTAAAGGGGGTAAAGAATTGACGTTAATAATTGAAAACTGTTTTACAAAAAACTTAAACCGACTTCAAACTACACTAAAAAGTAATCAAATCCGGAACTGATGACAATGGGACCATTGAATACCACTAAGGTGGCAAACAAGCATACGGCCCGCCTGATGGTAAGCGGTTACCGTAGCCTATGGACGCTTGCAACACCAGGGGTACCACTCGCGCGTTCCGACCCTGAAGAAACCTCTTCACACCCTTCTTGATGAATCCCATGTTGTACTCCATTGGGAAAACCACGGCGGGGAGCTCATTCTACGGTCTGAGCGTCCACGGAAGAAAACTCCTTTGAGCCCGCACAGTTCGAAACAATTCTGGTTTCAATGTGTGAGGATGGATTCCCCGTGGATGGCGAGAGTTGCGATGGTAGAAGGTAGCCGTGGGCATCAAGTAGAACAATTCCTTGGATGGAACACTCCCCGTTGCACAAGCGGTAGAACACACATAAGGAGGCAGTCTCTCTTCAGACTGAGGGGATCTAAACCGTTTGTGAGCTCGGGATCGTCGACAATTCTAGCGCACGTCGCTGAACCGAGTCTAAAGGCCCAAGCTGGTATCCAGGTGCCCCCGCCCACAGATGACAACAGTACTCCATATGAGGCCGGACTTGCGACTTTTAAACTTGCAGCCTTTGCCCCGATGTGAAGTACTGCCTCGCTCTGTGTAGCACTCCAAGCTTTTTGGATGTCAGCTTAACCTTGTCTTCCGAGTGACTTCGGAACAAAACGTCGCTAGAAATGTTGACGCCAAGGATCCCGATGCTTTGACTGATGTTCAAGGAAGTGTTCTGGAATTGTGGAGCCACAGACCATGGGGTTTTCTTAGCGGTGAACGCGCAGGCTTGAGTCTTGATGGGGTTGAAATAGACTAGGTTTAGTAAACCCCAATCGGAGACACTAGTTAGTGTACTCTCGATTTCAGACACCAGCCGTTCGCGCAATTCCTATAGAGCAGTGTTTTTCAATCTTATTGATTTCGCGACCCCCTTACAGGTTGAAAAATTCTGGCAACCCCCCGTCTAGACCCCGGGTAGCTAGCTACTAAAAAAAAAATGCACTGCGCCCCTATCGGAATACTCATGGTACTTACCTACTAATTTTATTTCTCCCATACTTTATAGATAACGTTAGTAAGCGTTTATTAAGCGACTTCAAAAAAAGGAGGAGGTTCTGTATTATATATACCCACAGATTGAAAAACACTGCTAGAGAGAAGTCTCGTAAACGCACACGCATTAAGCGTAAGTAAGCGTTTACTAACGTCAATTCCTTACACTCGGGGTATATACAGAACAGTTCCCTAAGTGTAACGCTTCCAAAGAATTAACTTAACTAAGTTACGTGCTATGAATATGTTTTTTAAGTTTATATCTATATACTTAGTAGGTACCTATTTTCTTTTTGTAATGAGCCAATTTATCTTTTCCATACCGCACAGCACTAATTAAGTAATAAGTAAGTAGTTAAGTTTTAATAACATGCTGTATTTCCCTTTAATTGTATTTACACTATGATAGTGTTTATTTCCATAATTTAATTTACTTAGAAGTGTAAGATACGTTGGCAGACCTAATAAATAAATTAATTAAAGGCGATGATAGCTCAGTGGTAGTGAAGTCGGATGCCGAGAGGAAGGCCCGGGTTCGAATTCTGCAATGAGCTAGGAGGAGGAGCCGTGAGGAAACCATAACATAGTGGTAAGATAGGTACTTTGTAGTACCCACCTGGCTGGGTACTAACGCTCAAGTTGAAAATCTATCGCAAAGCACCTTTTGGTGTGTTTCGACAGCTGCACTTGAGAGCTTTGTGGGCTTACCATCTTCGGCTACATCATCACTTACCATGGTGAGATTGCGGTCAAACACAGGATTGTTTTGATGTCAGTAGTTATAGGTACCTTATCTATCATAGTTAGGTTGGTAGGTATCTAACTATATTATGCACCTAAATATATTTATTGCATGTGTTTTCCATGGGAATGGTCAAAATATGCAAATTACTTCAATTAACGTAACTGGCCGTTGAAAAAAGGCAAAATATTCGGAGGCATTTGCTACACGGGCGCGATACTCGTTCGCTATTGGCCGTCGCATCGGCGCACGCCTACCGCCCGCGGCACGCACGCAGCACGACGCGCCCAACCATTTACATGTGAAATCTAAAATAATACACATAAAACAATATTAAATGTAGATACGGGTAGGTAGGCTTAGTTGACATTTATATGCAATTACATTGCTCAGAACACGCAATGATAGGTAGGCCCCACCGGCCACCAACCGTCTAACGCTGAACCTTACCTTAGTTACGTATACTACTTAGAACTAATATAATGTCTGACCCACTCCCTTCCCGTTGATTCTTATTATTATTAGACTACACAGAAACTCTAGTGTTTCTAATTTCTCGTCTTCTCTTGAGTGTATTCCGAACCGATGTGGTCGAGCCAACTGTAACGTTAGTGTCTTATCAGAGCCAATACTGTATGAATGACATTTTGATTTTGAATGTCACGAAACTAGACCCAATTTCGGTAGGTAGGTTACATTCGCAGTTTCATGCCTATTTTCTTCATATCCGAATTGCAATTGCTTTTTTAGGGTTCCAAAGGGTGCAAACGGGACTTATTACTAAGTGCCCGCTGTCCGTTCGACCATCCGTGCGTCTGTCCATCAGTGTATCTCATGAACTGTAATAGGTAGACAGCTGAAATATTCGCCGAACAAGTATGTATAGCCGCTATAACAACAAATAAATAAATAAATAAAATGTTTATTTGCACCTTAAAAGATAATTAAAACTATATGAACATCAATTTGTAAATATCTCTACTATATATCTCTAGCTAGCTAAGCCAATTCCCACGTCTCACCATCCGGCTGGCTTGCCAACTTCGAATCGTTACATTATTACCTATGTTCCACTCTGCGCTTTCAGATACACTTGAGAATACCTAATAAATATGCTTTATATTATTATGTACCTACCTACTTACGCCATCACCACTTAGCTACGCGGTCTCTCCCAACCCAACACTAAACAATTCTCTCAAATGCTCTAGCTGTAGTTACCACATACCTACCTATGTTGTCTAGTATCAAAGAATTTAAAACGTCCAGAAGGATAGTTGCCTCTATGGGAACACGAAATAAACAAGCCATAATTGACAGTATTTAAAAGTAATAAGTTTAGGTAATTAAAAGTGACGAAATCGCAATACTTACACATGGAAGGTTAGTTTTTCCTTGGTTTTTATAAGTGTTGTGACAGTTTTTCAATATGCTAGTTGGCATTTTTTATTTAATCAGTACAGCGGGTATGACGCGATGACAGCCGTGCGCAGTACGAACTGATAGATTTGCTCAGGAGCCCCTCAAGCGGAGTGATATTAAATGTCATGCTTTAGTAAGGCTGACTATCCATCTGGGTAGAGGCACGATGCCCTATGAATCTTTGTCTAGTATGTATCAAAATCAAAAAGTCATTTATTCAGTTTAGGCCCTAGTAAGGCACTTATGAACGTTAAATTGGTACATACAGTTGAATTTACCACCGGTTCGGAAAATTCAACTGTATGTACCTGTATGTGTATGTTATGTACATGCCTTATACATAGAGTTAGTAACGCTACAATCTATGTACGTTCAATATGTGGTAGTGGTGTGGTATTTTGGTAGAGAAAGGTGGTGGTCAGACAGTTAAATGCAAGTTAGATGCTCATTTTTCTTTTTGGCAATTCTATGATTTACTGAAAAAAAAAGCAAAGCAGAAAACTATAAAGTTTTTTTTATACCACTGTGGTAGCAAACAAGCATACGGCCCACCTGATGGTAAGCAGTTACCGTAGCCTATGGACGCTTGCAACACCAGGGGTATTACTCGCGCGTTGCCGACCCTGGAGAAACCTCTTCACACCCTTTTTGAAGAACCCCATGCTGTACTCCATTGGGAAAACCACGGCGGGGAGCTCATTCCACAGTCCGAGCGTCCGCGGAAGATATTTGTGTGTAGTCTCTCCTGGGTTCGTATATATTCCATAAAATAGCCATTCTTTTTACAATATTCTTATTTTATTTTCACGGAAACAACAGCACATTCTAATGGTATGGTGGCTAGGGTGCTTTTGAAAAAAAAAAACGTGTATATTGTTTATGGTGTTTAAACAAAAATATGTAAAATTAGTATTCATGAACCCTTATGGTGCGACTCTGTCCTCTCTGTCCGTCTATCACAGCGGAGAATTTCAGCAACTAAGTATTCAAATAAAAAAATCATTCCCAAATAAGCTTATCTTATAGTGTCCGGTTTATTATTGTATTTGTCGCACTACACAACTTACGCCCCGCTACACCTTCGTATCTTAAATTAAATTTAATTCCATAGTTCTCAACTGCATCTCCTTCGTAGCTCCTCCGCAACTCTTCTAAAGAATCCTCCTCATATGTATCTCACACTATGGAATTCTCTTCAGCATGAAATCAGAAGAGCTCAGACGAAAGATTCTTTCAAAAAACTAGTTTAATCATATTATTTACTCTATTTTTTCTTTTATGCTGTTATTGTTATTTATCTATTTTTATCGTATTTATTATTTTATTTTATTTGTAAGTATTAGGATTTATATCCCTTTCGCACCTGAATAATACGATTGTGGTTGTCACGAACGAGCTATGCACTTTGTAGAAGTTGTGTTAATGGTATACTTTTATATTGTTTCCCATGATACTTACCACACATAATAAGATTTTATAGAAAAGAAAAAGATTTGGACGGAAAAAATCTCCAGTGCGAAAGGGATATTTAGGTTGTTCTACTCAGGCCCTTTAAAAGTCGTTTCCTATTACCTACCCATAGTTTGCCTGGAAGAAATCGCTGTATCGCCTATGTTGTATTTGTATTCGCCATTTTGTGCTCTTTGTTAAATGGTTTTGTTCTTTCATGTGGTGTGTACAATAATGTATAATCTATCTATCTACGTCCAAGAATCTGACTCGCACTTGACTGGATTTTATATTATTTTATTGGCATACTAGCTGTTCCCCGCGGTTTCACCCACGTTCCTGGGATTAAAAGTATCCTATATTTAATACTCGGGGATAATGTAGCTTCCTATTAGTGAAAGAATTTTTCGAATCTGACTGGTAGTTCCAGAGATTAGCCCGTTTAAACAAACAAAAGAACTCTTCCGCTTTATTATATTATAGGTAGTATAGATTAGCATAAGTAGATGTAGGTATTTTATAAACAATATTCTTATATGCTTTATACTAGCTTCTGCCAACGGCTTCTCCCGCGTGGCCTACAGGAA
Organism: Polyploca ridens; assembly: GCA_951394255.1. Taxonomy (NCBI): domain Eukaryota; kingdom Metazoa; phylum Arthropoda; class Insecta; order Lepidoptera; family Drepanidae; genus Polyploca; species Polyploca ridens. The sequence continues at coordinate 6,915,564 of OX596247.1, forward strand.
ACAAAAAGTTTCTCAGAAAATTCCACCACCGTTTCGGCCTTTTATGGGTGGAATTTCGAAAAACCCTTTCTTATTGGATGCCTACACTTTACAAAGAACACAACCTCCACATTTCATGTCTCTAAGGCCAGCGATTTAGGCTGTGCTTTGATATATCAGTCAGTGAGTTCCCATTCACAACTTCATCCCGCTTTTCATTCTTTCAAGAGTGGAATTATCAAAAACGCTGAGACACGTATAAATTTTCATTTCATTTCATTTCATTAATTTTCAATCTTCAGCCTAAAAACAAAATTTGAAGATCCTAACTTTGAACTGACGAACTTTCATACAAACAAAGTGGAATTTCTAAAACTCCTTTCTTAGTGGATACCTACTTTTCACAAAGAATACACTCTCCAAATTTTATGTCTCTAGGACCAGCGGCTTAGACTGTGCGTTGATATATCAGTCAGTCAGTCAGTCAGTCAGTCAGTCAGTCAGTCAGTCAGTCAGTCAGTCAGTCAGTCAGTCAGTCAGTCAGGACTTAGAATTTTATATATAAAGGTTTTTTATTATGTATAGGCTTGTATTCTGACCGTAAAGCACACAAAGCTAAGAAGGGAACAGGCTCTCAAGTACAGCTACAGAAGTATCGGAACATACCGATAGGTGCTTTGTAACAAATTTTCAAGATTAGGCGGGTAGGTCAGCCAGGCGTGTACAATAAAGTACCCTTCCGCCATGCTATTCTAGGTTTAATACTAACGATGGTTACCTTCCTTATCAAGTAGTTCGCATTTGGCTGGTAAGCTCATGAGAGCGAGAGAAACCCGAGCGAGCAGTAGGTAGAGTATAAATTTTCTCATTTTACTCTACTAATTTCAATATAACTGACAAACAACACTTTTAATTAGATATATTGTATAAAAAGTATGTATGTAAGTAACGGAAAATGAAGAGCTACAATTATACAGAGCGGAGCGTAGCGCAGGGGCGGAGGGAACAATTAACTAATATGGCGGATTAATTAGTAGTCTCTCCGCAACCGCTCTATCTATTTTACCGGCGGAATGATCAACTTCACTGTACACGTACCATTGTTAGCTTATACGTCTGCAATTCCATAATTGTATTTGTGTATTTCTATACAACGCAGACTTTTTTCCTTTCCTCTGTGTACCATACAGCATATACTATTTATATATGCAAAATAATTAGCAGACTATTTGTCGTAAAATAAATCGCAAATTTGTGCTAATACTGCAACCTAACAGTAATAATTACTGTCAGGTATTCGTAAGTGACTCACCTATTAGGGCCTAAATTGAATAAACGAATTTTGAATTTGAAATTTTTTAAACATTTACCCATAACAACTTCTTTATTAAAAAAATACAAATTACTAAACTAGAGCTTTCTTAAAACATGGTGTGCCCATAGAGTTAGAATATTAATAGAACGATTATAATGGAGTACGGGCCGTGAGCACGGGTACGGGTAAAATGCTTGGAACGAAGTGCGCGTACATAGTTTGAACGACTAAAATACATAATAATGAATGCCAATTTCTCGTTTATATCCATACTTACATTACTTTTTTTAACCCCCCTTAGGGGTTTTCGAAATTAAAAACCCCTAATGGGGTAAAATAGGGGATGAAAGTTTGTATGAAAGTCCGTCAGTTTCGAAGTTAGGATCTTCAAATTTTGTGTTTAGGCTGTGAAAATTAAATTATACATTTCTCAGCGTTTTTAATAATTCCACCCTCGAAGCGGGATGAAATTGTTTGTTTTCTTTTATTTTTGTAGAAAAATAAGTCATTTGTTTCCTGTAGGCTACGCGGGTGAAGCCGCGAGCAGAAGCTAGTTACTCTATAATATTTTAACTCTATGTGTGTGGTTATGTGCATTAAGGTGATACACAACTTAAGCCTACTTAGTATTTATTAAAAGCCGGCATGGAATCATCAAACAGTTAGGTAACTCGATTCTTAAAATTTTACCCACATTCGTAACCTTTGGGTCTGAATCAGACATGATTCTGCCAAAATTAAGTCAAATTATGTATGGAGCCTAATTTTATTAGCGATTCGAGTTAATGCACGTCATTACGATCGTGATCGTCGAGGGAAAAACAATGCATGGGTGTTATTTAGATAAGATATTTATTATTTAAATCGGCGCGGTAAGTATAGACGAGGGCGGCGGTAATTCGGTAATCGTTGGTTGCAAGTTCATGAGTGGACAAGGTCACCCCAGACGGCTCAACGAGATAATTTTAGTTTAAACATTGGAATGCTTCGGTTGGTAGGTATAATAGGTATTAGTGGCGTCTCGGTGTCGATCACAGGGAACAACAATTTGCTGTGAGATTCTTATGATGAAATTCCGTTTGATTTTATGTTGGTAGACTGTAATGTTAGGTGTAGTAAATTCTCTTACAACGTTACTCAACTAGATTTACATATAAAAAATAAGAGTCTGTTACTCGATTTATTACAGGAACCCCGTTACACTTATTCTTTGAATAGAAACGTCAAGATGTTAACAAAATAGTGTCACGTGCTGACTTGTCGCGTTGAAATTTTGCGGGGCGGAGTTTCTCTTCAACAATGTGAGTCCTGGAGAGCTTAAGGATCCCTAATTCCAGGTTGAGGGTTCAACTTCCGGAGACTGCTGCGCGGCAAATTGTCGAAGAAAGGGTACCATTGTCAACCGATTCCAACGTATAAAACATTGTTAACAACGTGTTGCCGATCGGCTCTTTGTCCCGTTGCGCACTCCTTAATTATGTGGAACAGTGAAAGGGTCATATTTTCTATTAAATTTATACAATATGGTATACATGATGTTTAAATATTGCAAGCATTTGAAGCTCCATTTGGCTTTTATAAAGTAGGTAAGTAATGTAAGTTCATCAGATTATGATAAATCAGTACCTACAACAAACGTTCCGAACGTACCTAGGTAAGTAACATTTAAAAACCGATTTTTGATCCCACTCTGTGGGTACCTAAATATGTTTAGTTTAGGTATTAATTAACTTATCACACCTTGTCGTGTAGCTCTGTGTTTTTCAATCTTATTGATTTCGCGACCCCTTTACAGGTTGAAAAATTCTGGCGACTCCCTTGTCAGACAGACAAAGAATTTATAAATTAAAAGACTACGATAATGATTTTCTTTATTTTGATACAATTACTTATTAGTCTGCAAGAAGCCGCGAGAGGTTTGCATTTGCAACTAAGTAAGAGGTAAGTTGGACGCCCGCTTGCGTCTACATTGCCTTTTTCCTTCTGCCGGGGACCCCCCGACTAAGGTTTCGCGACCCCCAGATTGAAAAACACTGGTGTAGCTTATCTTAGGTTTTACTTAGATCACGTTGGCCACATAAAACTTGAATAAATGAATGTATTATTATTAAACTAAATAGTAGAGTAAGTATTCAAAGTAGTAAATACCTAGTACCGGGTATTAACTACGGATAAAAATTAACTTACATAGTATAATTTATTAAAGAAAATAACATCATCCTGTTGCAGTAGGTCTGCATGTGGTGGCACGGCTTGTGCAGCTATTGTTCCCTCATGAGCAGATTACTATAATCATTGTGCACGTAATGTGGTAAATGATAACGTGTAGTACTCCTGCGCTCAAAACATATGCTTTTGTAACTCATTCGTTCCAGTCGGGCACCCCCGTTACGGGTACTACCTTGTTTTGTTTAAACAACCCTTAAATTGAGGGACGATCATTGGTAGGTACTTTTTACAAATTGTTTCCCAGTAATATGTAACCAAGTACTATATAAGTCAATGGTGCCGATTCTGTTGTAAATCGCACTAAACTAAATTTAGTCACATATCATCTCTTTCTTACAAACATTATTGAAAAAGGATAGAACATATTTTAAGTTGTCAAATTATTTTTTTCCGTCTTATTTTGCATGTATTTAGGCGTAACCGCGATAGATGGCGACTAAATTTATATTGAAAACAAGCATTGGACTAAATTTCTTACATCCTTTTCTTATGTTCTTTGTTAGAAAGAGACATAGTGAGATTAAAATTAGTTTAGTTGTGAACAACAAAATCAGGGCCAATGTTGTTTATCCTTGAAACTACACCCGATGCATGTTTTTTTTTATACAACTATGGTGACAAACAAGCATACGGCCCGTCTGATGGTAAGAAGTTACCGTAGCCTATGCACGCTTGCAACACCAGGGGTATCACTCGCGCGTTGCCGACCCTATGTTCAGACAAAATAGTCCAGTGACTTAATGAGAGTGGGCCACCTATAGCTAGCGTGACTGGACTAGGGCTAATATGACAATGGTGATGAAAACTATAGATTATTTTCCTGGCAAAGAAAGAAATAGTACATACCGCTATGTTCAAACATTAGCAAATTCTAGCTAGATACAGAAACTTACTAATAGTCTAATTTTCTACCCTTTAATAGGTGTAATTTGTATTAAATCAATTATTCAGCCTATTCTACTCTAGAGAGCATCTGCAAATTACGATAAAAACTACTGCTAGATCTGTTGAAAAAATAGCGGTTATTAAAAGCATTCAGTAGTACATACTCAAGTTTATTTCAATTTTCAACTTATCATTACTAATTAGTAGTACCTACATAGAGTAGTATATTATATCCTATATAATAACATAGAACAGGATATTCTACATCCTGAGTAAATAGCTTTTAATGACAACATGGGTAATGGTACAGCGTCATTCGGTGCTTAAGCTTGCGTATGTATCTATCTAGTACAGCCTCCATAGAGCTTGCGGATCAATCGACGAGGATCGGCTCATTATGCAGCATCCATGCAGAGACGCAGTCTGTCATTATGGCAAATGGAGGCAAATTGCGTACATCTAACGCTCAGCCGCCGCCGAACAGCCGCCGATAATACCAACTGCCGGTAAAAGCGTGAACTCGAATCGCTTCAGCATTAACGTATATGGTAATGAGGTTTCAGTTCTGGCGCGGCGGAGTGATTACAATGCTGTTGCTACTCTCACGTGTACGATCATATCTATAAGGTTTCATGCTTTGTGCAACGAAGGTGCCTATATTAGGGCAAACATTTTCCTTGCTTAAATGTCTTCTTTCTATTCGTAAATTTTACATTCTTCACCTGATTATATTTACTACTTGCTGACTGCTGAGAAAATGGTAGTTTAGTGTTGTGATTTAATCTTTACATAGATCAATTATGCAAAATAGACGGATCCATTTCAAACTCTTTCCGTGCAGGTATAAATTATAGCAACACCGTTGCGTGCATATTAGTTCAGCTTCTTAGCGTATGCATGCATGTATGTAGGTGAAGGAAGACGCCCCACGATTCATATTCATTAAAGAAAATCATCTAATTGTCAACGGGCTATTATTTGCTGTAATTTGCGTAATAACCGTTGCCCTTGGGTATTGTAAGTGCTGCCTACATATGCATTACACCTCTAGGCACAACATAAGTATTTCTACATGCGAATGATAGTTTTGAGGGTAGGTACCTATATCTTCCTTCCATGTCCACAAAATTATCTGCTGCACTCAACAAAATCCAGTAGGATCCAGACAATGAAATTAATCCTAAAAATACAATGGACTTGACCTTTTGGTGATGGAAAAAATTGACAGGCAATCAGAGGCTTTCCTGGCTGCACCTATCATGTTGAAAATCTGTCACCAAGCACCTAACTACTGGCATCCTACTAATGTGTTCAGGCGAATGCCAGTACCCTTCTACGCTTTGTGTGCTTATTCGGCAACATCATTATAAATCATGGTGGTCTAACGCAGGCCTATACATATCTATTAGACCCTAATGTGAGATTATTTACCATGGCTCGCGGTTAAAAAAATAACAATGATATCAATTGTTATTGTAGGACGCGCATCTCTCGCAAGTTATGACGAGGAGTTATGCGTTTCTGACATCTATTATATTGGCTAAATTACGGAAACGGCTAATCTGATTATGATGGGTCTTTTACTAAAGAATGCCAAATAAAATACTGAATCTTACTGTGAAAGTCCCATCGCAATAGAATTAGGATTTCCTAGAATAGCGTTTTAGCTTTCTCTCGGCGGCCACACTGTATTTTTTAAACCAACCAATACGGTATTATGATGGCAACTACATAGGTGAATAGTTTTAGTGACAGGCCACATACATTTTAGATAACAAATAGCAGTAACTGCATATTCTTGCATAACAGAGGAATTGCCCGCATCAGAGAATACTTTAACAAGCGAAATGACAACAAAAATGAAAATTATTTTTAATCACGTCCAATTGGCTTACGTTTGGCGTGACGACGGTGGCTAACCGCTGGCTAACCACTGGGCCACGGTTAGCCAAGCGTGGCCTTAATTAAACGGTAGCTCTGACAGTGGCACCACTGCGGTTGTGACAGCCTATATCTATACCTAGATGCCTTCATACATACCTAGATTACCTTAGGGCTAGATTAGTAATTTTTCTGATAAATCTAGTCTCCACTAAAATGTGTAGTGGGTACCTACCATCTAAACTAAACCAGAGTTTCCCAAACATTTTGTTCCGTAGACCTCTTGCTGATTTTCCTATTTTTGTAGAACCCAAGCAAAGGCCATAACGATCAAAAAATTAGGGGGGGTTACTTTTGTATTGCTGAAAATAGAACGTGTTTTGCGATGATCATTTCATGTGATGATCAGTCTAAATATGAGCCACGCCGCGAAATTTTTCGCGATTTTTTTGTAAAATATCTTCTTTCCTTTTAATCTCCATTCGCAGTTCTTAATATTATAAGATGCAACTTTTTTATTTGAAGTACTTAGGTAATTTTCAATTTTAAGCGCAATTTAAATTCTTACCCCCTTATTCATACTCTTTTTTTTTTTTTTTTTTTTTTAAATTAGATGGGCTTGCGTTTGGCCTCTGACCCGCCCATAAGGGGCGATGACGAAGCCTAAGATGAAACACGCTTACCCAGAAGAAACCTATTCACTCTGGCCTTGAAAGTACCTAGATTGTAAGCGTCAGGAAACACAGACGCCGGAAGCAAGTTCCACTCCCTTGCTGTACGCATTAAAAATGAGGATGCAAAACGCTGTGTCCGTATATTCGGTATGTCAACAACGTACGGGTGAAAATTTTCCCGGCGTCTTGTGGTTCGGTGTAAAAATGGGGATGGTGGAATAAGGTTGAACAATTCCTGCGCACACTCTCCAAAATATATCCTGTAGAAAACCGATAAGCAAGCAACCTTTCTTCGATGGTCAAGGCTCGTGAGTTTCGCCTTAATTAAAGACTCATCTCCAATTAGTCTCCTGGCTCGGCGATCTATTGAGTCGAGGGCCTCAAGCTGGTACTTAGCTGATCCATCCCAAAGATGGCAGCAGTACTCCATGCACGACCGGACTTGTGCTTTATATAGTTGGAGCAACTGCCCAGGCGTGAAGTACCGCTTGACCTTAGAGAGGATACCCAGCTTTCTGGCAGCTGTTTCTGCCTTCGACTCAATAGAACAGCCAAAGTTTATTTTGGCTGTTAATGTTATGCCTAGGAGATCAAGGCGATCGCATATTGGCAAGGATATATTTTGGAAAGTAGGAGCCTGGTTGTAAGGACTCCGTTTGGCGGTGAAAAGACACGCCTGTGTCTTGGTGGCGTTAAATGTGACCAGATTGGCTTTGCCCCAATTAGAGACTGCCTGCAAGGTCACGTTCAAACGCTCTACCATGGCCTCCCGAAACAATTGGATCTCGTCACTAGTGGCTCGCGCGCTGGAAACGTATCTCTCTGTAACAGTGCTGTCGTCTGCGTACCCAAAGATACCGGGTTTTAGCAGATCGTTGATATGCAGCAGAAATAAGGTTGCAGAGAGAACTGATCCCTGAGGAACTCCGGCATTGATTGCCAAGAGGTCCGACGAGCACCCGTCTATGACCACTCGTATAGACCGTTCACTCAGGAAATCGGAAATCCAAGCGCACAGGCCATCAGGAATTCCATATGAAGGAAGCTTGCTTAGAAGGCTGGTGTGCCAGACCCTATCGAAAGCCTTAGATATATCGAGGGAAACGGCAATTGCTTCCCCGTGTCTCTCAATGGCTTCGCTCCAAAGATGTGTGGCATACACAAGAAGATCCCCAGTAGACCGTTTTTGGCGGAAACCGTACTGTCGGTCACTGAGGAGTTCGTTATCTTCAAGGTATGCCAGGAGCCTCCGATTCAATACACGCTCCATAGTCTTGCAGAGTATAGAGGTGATCGCAATCGGTCGATAGTTTGTAGGATCGGCACGGCTGCCCTTCTTAGGCACAGGTTGCACGTTAGCAAGCTTCCAGACTTTCGGAACATGACCCATTCGAAGTGAGAGGCGAAACAGGCGTGTCAAGACAGGAGACAATTCGGGCGCACAATTGCGCAGGACAATGGCTGGAATGCCGTCGGGACCACTGGCTTTATTCACGTCTAGAGCGCGTAGTACCTTTACAACCTCCTTTTGCCGGATACGGATATCCGGCATTTGGCAGTTGCAAGTGGGTAGTGGGGGTGGTGTTTGTAAACCAGCGTCTAGACATGAATTCTCCGCAAATAGAGAGGCAAACAAATTGGCCTTCTCTACAGCAGTGTGAGCTAGTGATCCATCAGGCTTCAGCAAAGGCGGCAGCGACGGGCGGCAGAAATTGGTCTCGACCGATTTGGCAAGGGACCAGAAAGCTTTACTCCCAGAGGGGTAAGAAGATAGCTTTTTTCCGATCCGGCCAACATGGTCAAAACGCGCCTTCTTCTGTGCCTTTTTGCAGGACTTGGCAGCGATGTTAAAGGCTTTCTTCTTCAAGCCCACGTCAGGAGCTTTGCGAGTGCGAGAATCCGCCCAGATTCGGTAAGCTGACTGTTTTCGTGCCTCAGCAGAGGCACAATCAGCATTGTACCACTTGGGGGTTTCGATATTGAGTGATATGTCGGAGAATGGGATATAGTATTCCATTGCTCGACATATCACATCCGATATAGCACTCGCACAGCTGGACGGGTCATCGGAAGTAAAGCAAGTTCGCCGCCAAGGATAAGATGCAAGAAGAGAACGCATCTCATCCCAATCTGCTGACTTGTAACGCCAAACTCGCCTGGTGCCTTTAGGGCAAGGGTCAGGCGGAGAGTAGGACGACACAGCTTTCACCAGACAGTGGTCGGAGGTTCCCAATGGGGCATTCACCGAAACTGAGTACCTGTCAGGATCTGTTGTCAGCAGAAGGTCCAAGCAGTTGGCTGTGTGATCAGCGACATCCGGTACGCGCGTAGCTTCGCGAACGAGCTGGGAGAGATTTAGCGTAAGTGCTAGTTTCAACGCCTCTCTCCCAGCAAGGTCGGAAACTCGCTTTCTAAATCAGTGTAATAGTGTGTCCCGTCTCACTCTTTCGATCACCAAATGTCACCTGTCAGATAAAGACTTCGGAATTTTAGCTAATCAACGTTTGATAACTTTATTATGAATAAGAGGGTATATATTTATTTGTAGGTATATTATTACGAATGTGCATGAATAGCACGAAAGTATTTACGAAACGCCGAAGTTTTGGTGATGACCTACCTAAAAATAATAATAATAATAATAAATATCCTGGGACATTCCTCACACACGGTCATCTGATCCCAAACTAAGCAGAGCTTGTACTATGGAAACCAGATAACTGATATAATACATATACTACTTTTTGTTTGTAAAACATACTTAATATACATAATTACACCCATACTCACCTAAAGCCACTCACGTGGACCCCCATCTATGTCGCATGCATCCTCAAATGTCTTTTACTCTAACATAGACCCCTTGCAGATTAAAATAGATCCCCGGGGGTCTATACTTTGAGAACTACTGATCAAACCATATTTTTAGTGAAGCGTACCTAAATAACTTAATAGAAATATATTTACCTCATAAGTTAAATATTATCATAACTAAGCGGAATAGGTAGGTACTCTACTTATTAATACAACTTTGTTTGTAGCATTGAGATGAGCTATGAAATATCCCCCACCAAAGAATTATAAGCTTTGTCTTACATAAAATACCTAGGGCTGAGGTAGGCATACACTTATCCCACTACGTCCGTAGTTTTTCAGATTATTCCGTAGATAATCAGCAATGGGTAGCACTGTTTAATCGTATTGTAGGTACGATATTGCCGAGTTTATCACGTTTCGATTCAACTGCCTCGCTTAACCATATAATCACTACTGAAATATTTCAGTCCACTTATAGTAATTTCGCGCATTAAGCCACTATCGCGTGTGTAATTACGTTATAGTTGAAACAATACGAAATAATAAAAGCGAAACGGGCGTAGGCCATTTGCATTTCCGACGGTGTGGCAGGTGTTTATCCTTTCCCGCGAAGTTCTGTTGCAGGAGCTAGAGCGAGAGGATCGGCAAAGGCCGCTTAGTGTTTCTTCTTGCCTCATAGGTACCAAATTATTATTTTGATTACGTTTAATTTGCATACGGCCGGGATCGGTCGCCCGGGGCCAGCGCGCCGCCCGGCGTCGTAACGACCCCTGTACTTTTCTGTAATGTTTTCGCCGTTTTCAACAAAATTCCACACAAATCATATAATTTCAGCCATCATCATGGTTATTACGAAGAAGCGCCCGTGGTCGTCGTACCACCGTAATAGGTCAGTCGATGCTTAAATTCTTGATAACTACGAGCAATCAACATAGAACCTGCCCCGGTACGCTTAATGACTCGATGTCTTCAATTATTGGTAATATCAGACTCTTAAACGTTCTTAGGAAGCTGACTGGCGGGTCTGGCTGATGGGACGATGGGACGGGTTATTTTTATTCCTAAGGTCACATTATTAAATGACTGTCTCTGGCCACGTCATTTTATCTTGAAAATTACATAGGTAAGGTACCTACCGTCAATAACGTATAGTATATTATAGAGCTGGGCTTAAAAGCTGCATAATATAATATTGAAAACGTTATTATATATTTGTTATGAATGAATACATATATAGGAATTGAATATACGGTATTGAGTAGAGATTATGATGACGTATACGTTAAAGCTGCTACCGTGCGGCGTATGCGCATTGGCGCTGGTTGATCCAATGGGCGGCGGCGGACACGCCCACACGCGCACGTTCACTTCAAGCCTGCATTGCTTCATCCTAATATCTGACTACGAGGAATTCACATTCTCTGTTCACTCACTAGTAGTTACATGCAAATACAACTACCTATACTTTTTCTAAATTCCATAAATAAATAGCGGAAAGAATTTAGGCGGCCATTTCGCTAAATTGATTTCTTCTAGATATCCTATCTAGGGTATGAATGACGGTACTCAATACGGTACACTTACGTATACGGTAACTTGAACAATATGGAGTACTTAAGTGTTGTAGGACTAGGTTCCAAATAACTTCTACAAGAATCGCGTGTCGACCTTCGTCAAGTATCTTTTGTGTTGACTCCTGTAGCCGATAAGACGCTTAGAATAGAAAACCTAGCTAAACAATGAGAACCTTTGAAAATTGTCTACTGCAGCCTGCAATATCACATTAATGGTTACCTATTTACCTACAAAGCAACAAATACTTTAGAAATCTGACATTCTAAACGACCTAGAGCTATCATTGGTAACAATTGGGAACGCGATCGCTGTTGGCTATGGTTCTATTGAGCTTTCAACGGCGACGCTCGCGCTGATATCCGGGACATTTGGAGAGCTGCACTTTAATGACATAATCGGGGCCCGCGGCGTGACGCGGTCCACTCGCCGGCTGATGACAGTGATTACAGTACGAGCGGTGAGCGTAGCGGGCAGCGGGCAGCGGGCTGAGACTGTTGCAAATTGATTCGTCGCTACGGGCACCGAGCACTATAAGCGCACCTGACCGCTATTTTCATTATTTAGATACCTACATAGGTACCTAAGTAAAATATCGTTCAGGTAGCGATAGGGTATCAATATTAGCTGTTTATGAGGGTTGAATGTTACATAATACCCAAATTTCAATAATATACTATAATGTATTACCAAAGCTATAAGTTACGGCATTAAAAGACAACGTACGCATCTAATAGAAATACTAAGAAGGTAAAGCTAAGAATGAAGTTTGCTAGAATACCTATATGGAATTACAGAATACAGATATATCATAGTACCTACAGATATATCTAATTCCTTACTGACGCAAGTTCAGAAGTCAGGTACCTAGGATTATTTTGAAACGTACTGCGGTTTGATAAGTTTTTTTTTATTTCCTATCAGAATCAGAAAATGTATTTTCCAGAATCCTTATTCCAGCTATCATAAATCTCATTACGTTCTATACTAACCCATGATACTAACTAAGCCCGACTGGGGAAGTACCTATGTAGATAGAAGGGGGAGACCTTACAGAAAATTGCAACCAAATAACATTACTTCAAAAACTGGTGTTGTGTGATTCAACGTAGCCCTGTATCATACGACACTTTACTCTATGATCATACTTATTATTTATTGATAATATATTGGTGCCAAAAATTAAAATGAAAAATATTTTACTTTATTTCCTAGTAAGGTTGCCGCTTTAACGTAGAGTGGTCAAGTTTCGTGTTTTTTTTTTTTTTCTTTGGCAAATGTTTCGTGTTTGTTTTGACAAAAATACTACATCTAATTCGAAATTCAAAAAAAAAATATTACTATTGTTTGACGTTCAATTGTTTTTTTATTACCTAAATTATTTGAGCTAGATATGGTGTAACCAGTCTGTCGCGACTTAGAAGAAAAAAAAACACAATGAAACGTAGCAGAACTTTTATGGCGCCCTCTCATTTCCGTAGTCTGTCTCGCTCTATGATTAAACGTCATCTGTCACTTGTTGTTTCCCTCCAGTTTTATATAAATGTTTGAGAAGTTCAGAATATTATATTATACTTATTACAGAATATTATACAGGATAGTAGTTAATTTTATTGCTAAGTAGAAGTGAGAAAGTAGAAAGTGTGTTTAAAAAGTAGAAAGAATAAAGTATACAAAATGCGAAGTATGCGGATTAAGATCGGAAAGGAAAGATGGTTGTCTGTGGGTAAAAAACGTGATTTTATGGCCAAATTTCACCTGGATGCAGTTCGGTCAGTAAAATATCATTCAGTTCTATAATTCCTTTAATAAAAACATCTTAATATTATCTTAATCTACAAAATACCATAATAATATTTTAGAAAATAGTGTGGTGCAATATTTATTATCGAATTCGATATCGATATTTTTATATTTTTAGGTGCCGAAAATGGGTGAAAATGACAGGCAACGAGGACTTGGCTTGCATTCCACTTACCCATTTTAAGTGTATTCCGAACCAGTGGTAGTGTCAACTGTAACATTAATAAGTGCCTTATCAGGGCCTAAACTTGATAATTTACTTTTTATTTTGATTTGCATTTCATAAAACGCTGCACTAAGGTAAATAACGAGCAAGCCTATCCTTATCTAGCAAACAAAATTGACGTTATTAAATATTGCTAATTATTCAACAAACGAGTACTACATAGTTTAATTTCAAAAGTAACCCAAAGATTCATAAAACTATACTCCATTGTTTTCGTGTTAAAAAATAAATAGATCGCATCGTGTCCAGCATAATAATTGTTTTAAAATTTAATTAATGTACATTTAAGCATCACAACAGACAGATACCTAGCTATTGTCCCTGCATTAAAATGCATGTTTCACACTGCATTCGCATGTGCTACTCGTAATAAAGGATAATAGCTTTTGATTTTCCACGTAGCAATGGGAGGTTTTTTTTTTCTATTATTGTCCATAACTGGTGTTTTCTATGCATAATAGCAGCTGAGATTATAGAGTGGCTGTTTGCAGTGATACCTGTATTTCCGTGGGACTTGTAACGGGAACGTATTAACAAAAGAAGCGGTTTGATTGTGGTCGATGTAGTCTGCCATTTTATATGGAAAATGACAGAGAAACGATTTACATAATTTTTACAAAGTTACCTTAAATCTTCGTCTACCTAGACAATTTTCCTTTGATGTCGTTGTAGTTTATCAATAGTTATCCACGTTTCTTGTATTTTTGTGCAATTGATACAATATCATATATCATATCATAATATACTATAATATAATAGACATATTATGTCTTACTTTCTTCATGCTTATCCCACCGGAACCACTGGTTATCAATGTAAGGTTATCATCATGTTCATGCTTTTCTATCGGTTAGTTAATTATTTATACCTAATTTAGGTAGGTTCAATCAGAGGATTAAATTTTGTTTAAATTCTATTATACTGACTGTAGCTTGATAGCACTTAATCGATTTTCCTGCCATGTTTTCCTGCTATTATAGTTCATTATTTCTGTTGCCATGGATGTAGGTACCCAATATTGATAAGAGGTGGTTAGGTTACAGACCAATTCATCAAAAGTTAAACCAAGACTCAAGATGGTTTTAGTAGATTTTTGTGGCCAACTTACCAACTCTTAGGCATAAAAGTATGGCACACTATTCCTGGCAACCACTTACGAAGCGGTAGGTCCCGCTGCCAGAGCATACACTCTGGTAGTAATTGTGTGAGTTATACCGTGATCACTCACTCCCATTTGTCCAGAATGTTACCAGAGCTGTCAAAATTCTCTCATCACGCTCACTCCGAAAAGTGCTAACCCCATTCAATCCCCGCTGGGGACGTCAGAGAAGCCGACTACCATTTCTCCAGAATGGTGCCGGAGCTGTAATGCGCAGTCACCTCCCAATGCGTATCCATCCTATCATCCTATGCCTACATCAGGGTTGCCGAAAACTAATCTAGCAGGCTGGCCCTCTACTTTCTATTCATGCGAGCCATCTGTTCGAGTATCTAAAGATAGTGACAATCTAGAAATCGTAATAGTTAGACAGTAGACATCTTCACAGAATGTGTATTTTTTTATACATCTTCCACGAAAACCTTCGGGTGAGAGTCCGACTCATTTTTCGAAACCTCTAATCAAGAGTTGCCATATAACATATTTTTTATTAGCCTCTATGTAAAACTCTTAATTTGGATGGATATTATTAGGAAAATATTCTCCTCCCCGTATCTCCAAAATTCGCAAAGTGCAAAATCTGAAATAAATAAATTACTGTTATGTATAATTATTATACAGGAAAAATATAACGTTGTTTCTAAATAGTGAACACAGTTTTATTCGAAATCATTAAAATTCTTTCACAAACAAGTTTAGTTATGCGGTCCTGTTTTTCTGAACAGTTATGGCCGAAATCAAAAAAAATTACGTCTAAGGAAGGTCGGAACCCTCGTGCGTGACTCTTGGCCGGTTGAAATTTTTTCAAGACGATACTTTTGCATAAATGACCTCAGAGTCACTCAGCGGGCTATGGAACGAGCTATGCTCGGAATTTCTCTACGTGACAGGGTCCGAAACGAGGACATTCGTAGGAGAAAAAAAATTACTGATATAGCTCGTAGAGTTAGTAAGCTGAAATGGCAATGGGCAGGTCACATCGCTCGAAGAACGGGGGCAGGAAGGTTCGCGAGTTGCGACCACGTACTGGAAAGCGTCCGCGTCGTGCGGGACGATCTCCCCCACCGTCGACGCCGGATCGGAGTCGCTGGGCGCCCCTGGATGCAAGCGGCCCAAAACCGTTCGAAGTGGAAGTTGATGGGGGAGTCCTATGTTCAGTAGTGGATATCCTTAGGCTGATATGATGATGATGACTTTTGTATTTCATTTATTGTCAAAGAGAACGGATTTATTATATCAACTATACCTACACACAAAGCACCAATATAATTTGACGGTTCATATAAAAAAATATCTACGAATAGTCGAATACATAGGCAGAGCGATGATAGCTCAGTGGTAGTGACGTCGGATACCGAGACGAAAGTCCGGGTTCGATTCCTACAATGAGCTTGAGCTTTCGGCGAAGGAAAACATCGTGAGGAAACCATAGCACGGTGGTAGGGTACTTTGTAGTACCCGCCTGGCTGGCTACCACCCTCAAGTTGAAAATCTGTCGCCAAGCACCTTTCGGTGTATTCCGACAGCTGCACTTGAGAGCCAGTTCCTTCTAGGCTTTGTGTGCTTACCACCTTCGGCCGCATCATCACTTACCATGGTGAGATTTCGGCCAATACACAGGCCTATAAAAAGTAAAAAAAAAAAAAATTTGATTTCGCTACACTGTAAGACAAAACAAAAATAATCCTTTGAGACATAAGAGAAAATAATTAAGTTTCAAACATTAGTTATCTTTACAATTATGGACCATTGTCACTTTTACGTGACAATTTCCACAAATAATGAGTCCTACTTAAGTAATAGCTAAACAAATAATGACGATAATTTAGAAATACATTAATAAGATGCCTGTAGATAAATGCAATTGGTGGAAGGTAGGTAGATAATATGGGACCACTCGGGTCGGTCCAACGAGTCCCTTTGTTTCATAATTACACGTTACAAGAGACCGCATCAAAGTAAATGCGACATAAAACTTTATTTTATTACTCTAAATTGACTCAAATTTGACAAAGATTGTATCATAATTAACATGTTTTTGAATTGAAATGGCCATTCTTGGTTCAACTGTTGTCTATCTACTGATACTTTGTTACGATCAGACGAATTTAATTCCTTAATTACAACATCTGGATTTGTTTTTGTGTTCAATTAGATACATATAAGTAATATAATTTGGGAAGTAAAAAATGACAATGTAGAGTTTCAGAGTTATCGATATAAGTTTGAATGATTACCAAATTAATTATTATTTGTGAACCGTATTTGGCCATAACGACACGAAAGTCAAGTTTTATTAATAGTTCATTATAACAGCACAGACGAGGCGGTATTAAGCCGAGAATGTAATGGTACACGCGTGTCATACGACGTTTTTCAACACATTTGCGAGGAAAAAAACAGACAGGAATTTATAAAAGTAGATTTTTTGATAATAAGCAATGAGAACGTCAACAAATATGGCGCGCAAGTTTTTTTTACAGCTATGCGCTGTCAAACTGTTTTACCCGTTTAAATTAAAAATGCTTCGTCTACACACATATCAATTGCATTGAGGTACAAACCTAACATAAAAAAGTAATAAAAAAAAATTAAATCGACTTCAAACTACACTAAAAAGTATGAAATAACTCTAATCTGACACCGATTTGAAGTCAGCGAAATATTTTCAATGGAATACGTCGTGCTCTTTCGCTGACTTCAAATCAGTGTCAGATTAGAGTTATTATTATTTCTATAAGCATTTAACAGACAAAAAAGTAATACAAACAAACTGGTTGGCACTATGACGTCTAAAGCGCTTTAAAAAAGTTATATTTTATTTTTTAGTTTTCTTAAGATTTAGTTTTAATTATTAGTATTTTATTTTTTAGTTTAAGTTATTTAGTATAGTTTTGTTTAAATTATTTATAGATTGTAATTAAAAGGTTTAGGCAGATGAAAAAAAAAAAAAAATATAGTGTGCGTGTATGCATTTATAATTTACTAGCTTCTGCTCGCAGCTTCGCCCGCGTGGCCTACAGGAATCATATGACATATATTTCTACAACAACAAAATAAAACAAAACAACTTAATCTCGTTTCGAGGGTGGAATTATTAAAAACGCTGAGACACGTATACATTAATTTTCAATCTTCAGCCTAAACACAAAATTTGAAGATCCTAACTTCGAAACTGACGGACGGACATTTTTAGTTTTTCGGAGTAAGCCATGCCGCTACAATGGTTTCAAGTATTCATTATTTTGGCAAGTTCATGTTGTTATGTAGCTACTCACCACTAGATGGCGCTGTAATCTTTCGCATCGAGCTTTAGAATTATGAAAGTCTAAACATGATCAGCTAAGTCTTATGCATATTATTGCATAAACAACAATTATAATATAAAATCTGCTGCTCTATACTTTGAAACAAAATTAATTAACATAAAATATAATATTTTTAAGAAAGTACAAAAGTTTTTTTTTTCAGTGGTGGTGATTTCACCTAATGCAAATATCGCAGCTATACATTTTGATAATACTTAGAAAACAGTATTGAACTTATGGGCCAAGTAATGACTGAGAAGATGTCAAGTTCATTTCAGATATGAAGAAGCTGATATGATATTATTGCAAAATGAACCTCACAAGACCAAGTAAATCACACTAGAATCAGCTAGTATCTACTTAAACTTATAGGAACATATCTCCTTACCTATTCATAGCATAACTACATCTGTGCAAATATTGTCTATTAGATGTATACAGTTAGGTATTATAGATTCTCTCCCCATCCAAACTTGCACGAACATCACTCCTTATTACACGCTTTTTACTTAATTAATAGGCTTTATCATCATGTTTTATAATTGATAAGATGGATAATTTTATTGCATATTAGATATTTAATGAGACTACGCTCCGTTTATGGGCGTGTACTAAACACGCCATTTGTTCTTTCACAAACGTTGAAAAACCGTCTGTAGCCCCGCCTTCCATTGCTCAACATTTGTATTCATCACCATCCGCTGCTGTATGCTGTATTGATGCGGAACATAACTGCGGTGTACCATGCAACCATTGCGGTGCGGTGTGGTGGGGCATTACAATATATTGGACAATTGGTATTGAAGGACATAATGCATTGACCATTTTATTTAATTTTATCTGTTTGGTTAATCTAGTTAATACCGAATCAATCTAATTTGGTTGTTTTCTTTTAATTTATTGTACAATGATGAGTAAGGTGTGTCTCATTTTCATGGATAGCATTGGCCTGCGTATTTTCTTATGAGTATTCAGTTAGCCCTAGTTATTTCCTAAAAGAAGTCATTTAGCAGTTCTACAGTACCTATACCTAAAATAAGTAAGTACGTTTCACCAGTCGTATGTTTCTTAGTTCTTCGTAGCACTTGTAGCAGTGTCGGCAACGCGCAAATGATACCCCTGGTGTTGCAAGCGTCCATAGGCTACGATAACTGCTTACCATCAGGCGGGCCGTATGCTTGTTTACCAACTTAGTGGTATAAAAAAATAACTTTCATACTTTAATTAACTTTCCGTTTATCTTACTGATTTTACCTTGCCAATTTTTATTTTCAATCAGTTTCATCCATATGTAAGTCAGTGTATAAATATTGATGTTGCAGTGCTTAGCATGACGCGTGTGTGATACAAAGAGCGGCAGCTGAGGGGCGGCGAGGGCGGCGCTGATCCGCCTCGCTGATTGTTGTTCGCGAATGAACAACAGTTAAGCATTAACCCCGTAAAAACTATGCACAATATCCTTTTTATTCAATTATATTTTAAAAAATTATGTTTTTTTTTTATTAAAGTTTATGCGAAATGATAAATGTTTAGTTTAGGTAAGGCGACAAGCAAGTTAGCACTTAACCACAAAAACGGGTATCAAATTACGATATAAAGTTGTAATGTCCTATTCAACTATCTACTAATATCATAAATGCGATAATGGTGGCGCTAGCGAATTTTCATGAAAATGTACTTTGACGGGCCAGTTGGCGCAGTTGGTTAAGATTCACCTTACACGCCGCAGGTCGTGGGTTCGATTCCCACACAGGACATGCATTTGTGTGCATGTCCATTTACAAACAAAAATTAGTAGGTATATGTATTATATCAGTTATCTGGTTTCCATAGTACAAGCTCTGCTTAGTTTGGGATCAGATGACCGTGTGTGAGGAATGTCCCAGGATATTTATTTACTTATTTATCCCGGGAACGCGGGATAAACAACGGGGAACGGCTAATCTATATATATAAAAATGAAACCCGTTTTCCGTTGTCACGACATAACATGAAAACGGCTTGACCGATTTGGCTTATTTTTTTTTGTAGTTTTCTAATACTCTGTACAAGGTTCTTACGGAAACAAATATTAAGAAAATCTCTCAGAAAGATTGAAAAATATACAACTCTCCGACTCTCTCTTGGTCGGTTTTGTGACTATTGACGATGATTTGACATTCGACTTCTAGGCGAAACGAAGTTCGCCGGGTCCGCTAGTATAAGATAATTATTTAGAAGGATAGTAGGTATCTATGTATCTTATTAATATTACATTTCTTCTTTTTATCTTATAGTCAACTCTTGTTATGTAGGTAGCTTCTTCAGCTTAGTACTTTCTGCAATTCATAAACATCGCATGTCATACAGACAAACAATCGGTCGTAAGTTGGCGTGCAACAAAGTGCATGCGACGTCATCGTGTAATACACGATGCTCAATCATTCCCGCAACAAAACCGTAAATGTATTTTACAAAACTCCATAAATAATGGTCAATATGTCGAGCAGTATTGTCGATGTTGACAAATTGCCGCTCTCGCTTGCCGCCGCTTTGTTGACTACTGAACTAAACGCGAGAATCCTTTGTCGACCGCTCTTGTACAATATCTTGTCGATATACCGAAAGACTATTGTCGGCTATCATTTTCACTTCTGCGTGTAAGGAATTGCAAATAGGTTTTATTATGTTTTGCGGGTCACGATACGGGTCTGCCGACAAATTTATGATTTGATAAATGGGAATATTTGCCGTGTATTGTGATCTGCCTTTTTATTGGATTTTATGAAAACATATTTCGTTTTTATATAGTATTGTAAACTCAGGGTGAACAACGGAGAGTGCAAATCAAATAAAAATGACACGCCATCTTAAATTTAAAATTTCATTGAAATTCTGAGATTCGTTATTGAATTAATATTTATTATTTTTTGTTACTGCTTAATGGATTTAAATAATCATATCTAAACCAGTGGGCATGTGTGGTGGAGTATTGCCCATTCCCTCATTTGAAAAGGAGGCCTGTGCTGAGCAGTGGGACATTATAGGCTGATGATGATGATGATCTTAACCACGAAAAAACAAATTGGTAATCTATATTTGAACATTAGGTAGTTTAAAGCCCCATAAATATCCAACTGATTATATTCAGGACTATGTCATAGCTTTTGCATCACAGTTTCATTTAGACTCTCGACATTTACACATGTTTATTTTACAAAAAAATTATGAAACAACTATCATAGCACGTTAATAACTTCTCATTCTTCAGATTCTGATGCCTGTCTATCAAGGTACACGATTTTTTCTTCATTTATCGTGTACCTTATTATTATTAGTCATTTAACTACACTCTACCCTCAATCTCTACCTAGAACAGTTGAAAATGTTCTTCTATATTGAGTTGGTACCTACAAATATTACTATTCTTTATATTTTAGTTTCACTATTACGCCTCACTCCATTGATAAAAGTCCACTTATGACGAATCAAAGAGGTGTAGACCGTATCCTTGGCACTCCTTCCAAACCTATGCCTATTTGCTTAAATGTTGATCGGCACAATAACACCATTGTGCTTCAACAAAAGTAAATTACTGTGAAAATGAAATAAAAACCCTATCCTCGTCCCCTACTATTAAGAGATGATGTAGCGATACTCTGCGCAAGCGCAACTTGGAAACATTTTGTCCTCCGCCACATTTGTTACAGTCAAAACGGGTGACCAACAAAATAGAAAATCAACTTTATATCGTAAATCTAAGGTTTAAAATGTTTTCGGGTGCAAAAAGAATGTTGGTCCCACTGAAACATAATCTAAAGTAACCGTGACGGGTGAATAGAGCATAAAAAACCCATAAATCAAAGTCAAAAAGGCATAGAGAATGGGCAGAGCAGCGGTCGCGACGCGAGTAGTTTGTCACCAGCTGTTGTATGGGCCGGGGTGCCGCTGACTGCGACAAAGCATTATTCTCGTGTTCCCATCAATAATGAGGGTAATTTTCGGCATTTTGTCACATTAGTGAGACGTATTGAACTATTGTTGTTTGTTATTTGGAGAAATTATAGTATTGTTCAGGGGAATAATTTTCATTATAATAACAGCTACTTACATTTAATAGCTACTTTCTCTCGTGATAACGTTCCTTTAAAAAATAGGTCACGCACGAGTAATAGCTACAAAATGTCTTAAACACGTAGAGGAATTTAGGAAAGATTACCTATAGTAGTAATATTTAGTTCCTACCTACCTAGTGTTCTATATGATGTGGGAAATGGTTACAATTTTATTTTATAATCTTCAGGATAAATACCTAATAAGATAATTCGAATACAATTAATATCTAAGCTACTACAGAGAGACGCACAATTTGTTTGCCGTGTCGCTTATTTTTATTTTTTGTTTTAGTTTATTCAAAACCAGTTGCCTTAAAATTCATGAACGCACTGACTTCGAAAATCGATACAAATGAAAAACTTTCAATTATTCAACGTTTATGTATTCTACTGGGTATAATGTTTGCACAGGCCTTTGTACTGTCTACAATGTTTACTGTGACTCGGATCAACACTTTGTGCGCGTTTGTGCAACAATGACGACACTCAGTGGAATTTGTTTAGGTTTGTGCTTACGAAAGTCGTGACAAATATTTGTAATCTAAAAAGTAAACAAATATATCTCTTCGTCAATAACATCAAAGCCAACTTACAACGTATTTAAATTGTGGTAATATTCTAATCATATTTACACACTATAAAATGTTCTATATTATATAACTTAGTTTTATGTTTGAGTTGATAATGGTGCCGATTCTGTTGTAAATCGCACTAAACTAATTTTAGTTACATCTCATCACTTTCTTACACACATGATTGAAAAAGGATAGAACATATTTTAAGTTGTCAAATTAATCCCACCAAAAACATTCTGTAAAAAACTAGCCAAGTCTCGATGGAGCTGCTTGTTTTTCTCTAAAAAGTAATGAAATCTAGACAAAGTCGTGCCAAGTCTAAGGTTCCTTACTGCGATTCCTTTATTATTATAGTTAATGTTGTGTGACTTGGCCGTTGAACATTCTTTATACGGGTACAAGTACAGATTGGTGCAATGATGTCATGGAGCACCTGGTTGTGTACCCTTGTGTACCCTTCAACGGCCAAGTCACACAACATTAACTATAATAATAAAGGAATCGCAGTAAGGAACCTTAGACTTGGCACGACTTTGTCTAGATTTCATTACTTTTTAGAGAAAAACAAGCAGCTCCATCGAGTTTTTTACAGAATGTTTTTGGTGGGATTTCACTTCTTTTTGTAGAAAATGAAGCGGCCCACCAAGTTGAATATTTTTTGTAAAGGCGGTATGTCGATCTCTAATAGTTTGGTTGGGCTCTTGTGTTTTCTAATCAGGGTCACCAGGTACTCCAGATCTTCGTGTGGCCATTAAACCCTAACTCTGTACCAAATTTCAGCTCTCTGAGTTTACGGGAAGTACTAGTTCTATTTTGATGATCATGAGTCAGTGAGTGAGTGAGTGAGTGTCATAAATGCGAAACTTTGCTTTCGCTTAACTTCGGAACTAAATGACCTACAGACTTGAAATTTTGGATTTTAAGTATGTGATTATAGCTTACTGGATAACGAAAATTTCTGCGTTCTAGTCTTATCCAGAGGTTCTCAAATAGGGGCCTGAAAATGCGGCGAAGTGGTTCCAGTAAAGGATGGTACGGCAGTGTTTGCTTCGCGCTCGACTTAGTGGGGGCACTGCCGTGCCCCCCGATCTTTGCCGTCTTATTTTGCGTGTATTTAGGCGTAACCGCGATAGATGGCGACTAAATATTGAAAACAAGCGTTGGACTAATTTGACAGAACTTTTCTTACATCCTTTACTAGTTTTATTGTAAACAACAGAATCAGGGCCATAAATAAAACTAAAGTTTAAAAGTAACCTAATTTTATTTTACCTAGATATCAACTGATATAAAGATTCTTCAAAATCTAGATCACGAAAATATTTTTCGTATTAACAGAGTAGGTATCTAATTGAAAAGTAAAGTTCCAAAATGACTTCATTTCATTTCACGAGCATATTTACAATGTAGGGAGTGTACTTTGTATTTAATTTGATAAATATTATCAATTACCTCATCACAATCATGTCATTTGCGGTGAGACTGCGAAATTCTAAGCATTATGTCTTCATTACGAAATAGCGAGTTTCGTAACGTGAACGGTTTAGCAATGCGAGACATTTGAATGTCATTATGCATATTTATGTGGTTACTTTATAAGATATAGAGGTATACCATATGTCGTTAGTTTGTTTTCGATTTAAGGCTCTGGAGATAGAGTATTAAAAATATTTACACAAATGTTAATATTTCAATCCATTATCAAATGCGTTACGCATATAGGTGCTGAAATTATGTACCTATGCCTATGTGGTTTCACCCCCAGGTAAGCAAACATGAGTCGGATGCATCGATAGGTTATCTATGGCATCTACACTAACCCCTTATTCATAATCGCTTTTTAACTAAATAAGTGTAATAGTGTCCTCCGTCTCACTCTTTCGATCACCAAATGTCACCTGTCAGATAAAGACTTCGGAATTTTAGCTAATCAACGTTTGATAACTTTATTTTGAATAAGCGGGTAATACTTTAGCAACCTCTTATCGGAGCTTCGTTTAGGCCAGTGCTCAGCTAAGTTAGTAGATGCATTAAGTTACGTTGGACTGTAGATATTATATTATTTGCCTGTTATCTGATCTCAGTCTAGCTTCTTCATAGACTACTGCAATCCACAAATTAGCCAAATGTTACCATTGCTTACCAACTCTATCGTAGCTTGTTACAGTGGCAGTTGCACTTGAGAGCCAGTTGTTTCTAGGCTTTGTAAAAGTCGGGCAATCCACCTTAAATTGCTTACGTCAATAGGCTACGATAGCCACTTACCTATTGGCAAGGTATGGTATGGTTGTTATCTACATAGATATTACACCTTACTAATGCAATTCTTATTCTGCTCCTTTAAAGCCTTTTAACAAAAATCAGATACAATGTTTGCATTTATACGGCTTGTTCAAAACATGTGCCCATTTCACTCGTCTCGAGCGGAGACATTTGCGGTTCCCTTTACCAACTTGCGTTCAAGACGCCCCGCGCGCCATCTGTCGCCACCCTAATTACTTCCTACGCTTTTCAACCCGACTGTACCCTGCTACTGGCTTTTGTTATACATTCGTTCGTTTAATTTTTCAAAAGATAATTACGCTAAGAAATAAGAAAGTAAGCCTCACAAAGACCTACAAGTAGTGGGTAGAAAGTTTCGACGTTTCGGTCGGTAGGTAACATCAAACTGCCGTGAAATTGATAGTTTTGTTTCTAACCGCAACTTATTTTCAGACAATAATAATCCACTGCGTAAGTAAATAGGCCCCTAATAAAGTAGAGAGTTATTTTATTATGTTGACTGAATCTTTTATGAAATATTTATTCACTTTAATGGTAGGTTTAACTTTTTAATAGCAATAGTTCAAGCATCAACATACATTGAAACCTATTTTGCATAAAAATAAACATTATAAATACGAATTGACTGCGTTACCTATTTAATATTTTAAATAATCTAGTGTTTTAATTGTCTAAGCTTTAGTTAATAGTTATTTAAATATTTATTCCTATATGCACTTCCTAATACTTAAAGTTATGAAGGAAACAATTTAAAGTAACATGGGGTTTTGAAATTTAACTCTACTTTGACGTCTAATGTTTCCGCTACTCGACATTAGATGGCGTTATACGATTTAAGATGTTTCATATCGTTGTAATGATAAAGCGCAATACAGGATAATACAATAACAAGAACTACATATTAGAAAAAATATAATTTCGGATATTTTGATAGTTGGTCGACACAGTTTGTGGACTGCAGTGCGAAACACTTTCGCTGACGGATAATACAATAACAAGAACTACATATAAGAAAAAATATAATTTCGGCTATTTTGATAGTTGGTCGACACAGTTTGTGGACTGAAGTGCATAACACTTTCGCTGATGGAAAACATCCATGCCCAATACAGAATAATACAATAATAAGAACTACATATTACAAAAAAATATAATTTCGGATATTTTGTTAGTTGGTCGACACAGTTTTGACAGTTTGTGGACTGAGCGTAACACTTTCGCTGATGGAAAATATCGTGAAGGATAGCACACACCCGCCCACAACGCAACGATAACAAGTTGAAGCACCAACCGGTGTGTTCTGGCGGTTGCACTTGAGAGTCAGTTGCCTTAAAGGCTTTGTAAAGGTCGGAAGCACATCGGCTCTTCCCGTACCTACCTACCTACATAGGTAACGGACCACACACTTCACTTACCATGATGGTAAGATTGTGGTCGACCAAAAAATTACAATGGGAAGATATTTTGTGATGGCATATTTTCTAAACCTATCTTAGGTTGATCGTCATGCTGAATAACATTTACTTTGGGATAAAATCTGAAATTGCGAAAATAAAATAAGCTTTTCTTGAAAACATCGAACTTTTTTATTTCCGAGTTATCCCTATTTTAAAAGTTATATACAATAGGTACGATCTTGATTTATGTCTGAAAAAGATGCCATTTCAATGTATCAGTAAAGTAAACATAAATATAACTAAGTACATAGGTACCTACTACTTTTTATTATATTTTTGAAGTTTCAAATTCCTTTTATAAAGCACCGAAAACAGATTGCGATTATTTTGGATATATTGAACATTATGTGGTTTGCTTTAGGTAGGCACTATCGCAGTTTCATGAGTCAGTCACTGTGACTTATTTTATATTTCTCAAGCTTTAACTTCGCCGAATCGAAAAATGACTCACGTACTAAATTGATTTACCTTTCCAAAGTTTTAAATTCAACTTGATCTTCAAGCATATTTGATTCCGTAGCCAAATAGCAAAAAGGTGGGGTGGAAAATTCTGAAAAAAAAGTTATTAGAACTTAAAAAACATTCCAATCAAATTGTCAATAATCTTTTCAAATCTAGATAACGTATGCATGTTGCGGTGGTCCTATGTAGTTCCCTACAACGTCAATAATACCTACCCCAGATGGTATACCATCAACACGGTTATAAGATCTTTTCATTAAGGAAAACAATGAGTTTATTAAATTACCTCGAGTGACTTCACTTCCATAGGGACTCAATTACTGAACGTCCAAACATTTTAAGCAACCGACGTGTTGAGTCTCATCGAGCGATATAATTCAATTAATTTATTTTGGTCCAACAATTAGCAAAACAACGCCGAAGCGACCGAGCGCAGAAAATGCGAACAAAATACGACTATTTATTATTTGTGCATTGTCCTCGGCATTGGAATAAGGCTGGGCGGCGCCGCCAGCACAATGGGGCTCCATTATGCCGATAAAACAATAAGCGCTTTATTAAAAAGACATTCAAATAATTTATTTTATTCATATTTTATTCGCACCGCACCGGTTCTAAACAAAAGTGTTCAATACACGCAAGCAGATATTGATGTTCTATAATAAATATTTTTTTACCTTATCCTAGGTAAAAAAAGAATCAAACGCGTTATTTATGGATATAAAATTTCGGATCTGGATATGGAAACGGATATATGAATTATAGTATATCAGTTTCATACCTATACGGTTACGTATATGAAATTATTTCAGATATCCGATAGTTTAAGTTACGGATATTCGTTTTTGAAGGAATTGTAAAAAAAATACAAATAGGTAATAATGTAACTTTACTTCTAGGTTATTACTTTGTACAACAGTCACAGAATTGCAAAACGGTCAGGCAAAAAACTTGTCATTACCCGGGTCAGTTACACTCCGCTCTCATCTGAAATTATTCGAAACTTTTATATCATATTCGGTTACGGTTTCAGATAGATTTTTATTTGGATATCCTATACTTTCGGTTACGGTTACGGAGCTCCATAACATCCCTGGTATATAATGTATTTCTCCTTATATGTGATAGCTCGTTTTTGACTTGTGTAACTTAACTGATAAATAAGTTCATTTAATGATTCAAATGTTTAATTCATCATAATAATAGTGCTAGCTAAAGTAACGCTGGATGGATAAATAGTAACAAAGTCAGATGAAAACCGTTAGTTTTAAATTGTACTAAGTATAATATCGGACTTTTTGGCGGGAACTTGCAGAGTGACGTTGCGTTTTCATTTTTATTTTCATAAATTCGTGTATTTTGAGTTTTATTGCATATTATCGGTGGTATTTTATCCAATAAAGATCAATCCATGTGCACCAGTGAAGTGAAATGAAATGAATCATGTGTATCGTGACTTTACAAGTCGTCTCAAGAAGTCCGTGAAAAGTTTTAGTACAACCACCATTGTACTAAAACATGACTTTTATGGACTAGTGACGGAATGAGGACTATGTGAAAGTGATTTATTGTGACTAGAACTTATAATATACCAAACTGGAAAATGGCAAAATACACAAGCCGTGTGACGCCAACATATAAAAAAAAAGTATAATATCTTTGTCACCTATGTATACCAAGATTTGAATGGAATGGGCGGTGCGAAACCACACAAACAGCTTAACAATTCAGGGAATGTTTGAACAATTCGGGTCGCGCGCCATCTGTCGAGGGTCGATTGAAACATTTTTGCGAAATAGCGACGTAATTACATAGTTCCGCATCCGGCAGCGCGTGCGCAGACGTCGGCAATCACGCCCACCACATTTTTGGAAATGAAATTTAACACTTCTCAATTGTAGCAATTTCTAAAGTTTATTCTATACCTACAGATTCATAGAAAAATCGTCGGAATGGATCTATTTCTTTCTTTACTTTTCTTGCTTTAAAATACACCTTTATATACCTTCTTATTTTTTCTGGAAAGTGGCCGGAAGCGGTTGATATTTACGCTTATAAAGGCAGAAGTACCTACTATATCAGCGTTTGAGTTTTAATTCCTTTTATCTAAAATAAGGTAACGACTACCGATGGCAATAGAATAATTTTTGAAACTTTTAAACTCGGTATTCAGGGATCAGTGACAAAAATGCACATTATAAATTAAAAGTCCTCGTTTCCGACATTTCATATATGATTTAGTGTACAAAATGGCATTTCAGTTTTTGCTCTGACACACTCCGGCCATTAACAACATTCATCTGTGTCAGAGGTTAAGGAATTGACACCATAAACATACTTTGGATTCCAACTTGAAATAGCTGGGTCATTAGTCTTCCCTGAGTTTATCTGTCGCCAAGCACCTACCGGTGTGTTCTCTCTGTGTCAAAAACAAGCCTTAAATATAAATGCAATGCATTTAGACGCTTATTCTCAAGCTATATTAGCAGCTTTGCTACAGTTAGGTGTTGATATAAAACTAGTTAAGAGCAGGTATTGTCATTCAGCAGATCCATTTTAAAAATATTTGTCCATAGTATTCATATTAGAGATACCTATATCTCTAATGGGAAGCATCATTTAATGACCCATACGCTGAATATCTTCAGATTTCATATATATTCTTCTTTGAACATACAAGAAGGTGAGGACGCAAAATTTGGCTTTATCACCCTTACGCGGACAAATCAGCGAGCAAGCTGTCAACCAGGGATTCAGATTTCATAGAAATACCTGGCTTTATACCTAATGTTCTGTGTTGATCTAATCAAGAATGGAAGTCTATAGCATATCCATGAAGATATAACTGTTACATGCCTAAGAAGCTGAGGTTCAGGTTCTTAGATCACCCTGTCGTTTGATTGGCAATGGTTGCCGACTTGCTTCTCGGTCCTCGCCGACAAAGCTCGCATTTGCATTCACTTTGTCATTCATGTCGTATCTTCAAGCTCATTCCTATTCCGCTTATACCATTTGAATGTGGAGCTATGGTAATGAGGTACTGTCGTTTCCCGACTTTCTTTAAAATTTAATGATGTGTGCCTGATGTTGGTAATGTGCACATGTTTTTTACGTCTTTTTTGGATTATTTATATAGATAGATACTTATTTTGTAGCATAGAGTAAAATCGCCTTAGATTATCATTTGAAATGAAAGCTGTGGCCCTATACCTATATAATATTTTTTTTACTTGGAATAGGCCTGTATTTGAAGACAATTTCACCATGGTCAGTGATGATGTGGTCGAAGGTGGTAAGCACACAAAGCCTAGAAGGAACTCAAGCACAGCTGTCAGTACACACCAGTAGATAATTTTCAACTTGAGGGTGGTAGCCAGCCATTCTGGTCCTACAAAGTACCCTACCACCGTGCTATGGTTTCCCAACGATGTTTTCCATCAGCAAAAGCTCAAGCTAATTGTAGTATTGGAACCCGCGACCTTCATCTCGGCATTCGACGTCATTACTAGTATTACTACTGCAAAGAGCTATGATCGCAATAGTGTTTATTTAATGGCTCCTGATCATGAGAATAAATACAGGAGTAAGTAGTGCATCAGCAAATGCAACGTTCCGTACCGGTATTAGAGTTTTATTGTCAGACTTTTCATAAGTGCCTGCGAAGGTCTATTTGAATAAATGATTTTGAATTTTGAATCCAAACATTGGTTTATTCCTACCACACTTCTCTTGCCAATGCATTCTATTCAAATACAAAAGTTAAATTAACTCACAACAAATGTATCCATACAAATAGCGCGATTACTTTCAAACATCAAAAGAACAAAATAAAGCA
The DNA here is from genome assembly GCA_951394255.1 of Polyploca ridens. Taxonomy (NCBI): domain Eukaryota; kingdom Metazoa; phylum Arthropoda; class Insecta; order Lepidoptera; family Drepanidae; genus Polyploca; species Polyploca ridens. The sequence continues at coordinate 6,946,118 of OX596247.1, forward strand.
GGAACTAATAAAGTGACGCAATGGGAGATTGCTTTAATGCTTAAAGACCCCAAACGAGGGCTGATTGAAAAGTTCCCCTAAAGGGCCATCAAATGACAGAGCCGGCAAGTTTTCATTTTAGTGAATAGATGCGTTAATTTGCATCATCTTTTTGTGTAAATTGCCACTGCGAATAATTTCGTGCCCTTTTGAAATAATACATATATACTTATTATAGCTATGAAACAGTAAATTGGATTTTTGTAGGTATGTAACTTGATGTTGCCGATGGTATATGGTAGATGGATTATACGGCTATTTATAAAATGCAACTGAACAACAATTTTTTTTTATACCACTGAGGTGGCAAACAAGCATACGGCCCGCCTGATGGTAAGCAGTTACCGTAGCCTATGTATGCGTATTTCCAAACTAATCCCATAATATTTGCATAATTCCTTCGAATAATGTTCAATAAGGCCCTAGTCTGTATGTTACTCCCGTTAAAATATGCCGTCATTATTTTATCTCGTCACAAAAATACGAGTCAGATTAGCGACAGCAGGATTTACAAAATTTTAAATTCGACAGCGTGTGTGCGTACGACACCCCTTGCGTTTATTGGCGTTGTCGCGCAATGGCGTCGGCTCGTCTCTACTTTATTAGCCCGTGTTTGATCTCAGGGAGATAGATAAATTGTTTGTTTTCCTGCTGACGTCAATCGCGACACGTAGGGGAATGCAATTTTATTTTAATCCTTTCTCTATCGAAATATGTATGTTTTTTTTCATACGACTATGTTGTTATACAAGCATACGGCCCGCCTGATAGTAAGCGGTTACCGTAGCCATATGGACGCTTGCAACACACGAGGCATCACTCACTCGTTACTGACCCTTGCCCCCTCCCCAATGAGCTCTAATGACGTTAATCACGCGCAGGAACACAACATAAAGTTATTTGACTTCGGTATTCTGTAAGGTGGAGGAGGAATAAACGGTATGCTCTACATTTCTTATGTATCTTCTTTATTATTATTCTTTTATCTATATTATTTCCTAATGCTATAATTAAAGCGAAACATTATAAACGAGTCAAATGAAGGGTTGTTTTCATTTCCGTGATTAGGGCAGCCGAGTTGGGAGTAGATTTATCACCTCCCAGAACGCGGCGAGTGTCAAATGGCGCGGTTGGCGGATATGGCGGCGTGTGACGAACTGCGCCACTAAATTAAAACATTTTAACATGACAGACCGTGTCACGGTTATACCGAACACGTTTAACGGAGATTTGCCCTTCGGCGAACAGATCAATGCATAGAGAATACTTTCACATCACTTCGCATTGTTACATGTAATTCTCATCTCTCATATTCTGAAAGTAAACCTAAAAGTATCTAAGTAGCGGGATGTAAATGACACTTTACGTCCCTAGGGCAGTAATATAAAAAAAAACTAAGTACTTATACCTACTGTATATTACAATAGTGAGCAATGGCAGAAGCCTATCAGAGCCACACTTCGATAATATTATATTTATTGTAAATATTTCATAATTATTATGATATAAATAGTTGAATTACATTTAAATAACAGTAATATTTTTTATTTTGTGACTTTTCTATAAATTATAAATGCATACACGCACACTATACATAAAACATTTATTTTTAAAGCGCTATAGTGCCAACCAGTATTTTTATTCCGTTAAATGCATAACAAAGTCTATACTGAAAAGTCTATAGATGTTAAGATCACGATAAAACTTTCTCAAAATAGAGTAAACAAACAAGCTAGCACGGCACTATGGACTTTAAAAACTAAATGCCATTTACCCAGTGTGTGAAGAAGAAAAACGGGGGCAAAGTGAGATTAGTCCAAATTTTCGGAAGTAATTATTATTTTTTGCTTTTGTTATTTTCCTCATATTCGAAATGAAAAGCAGAGTATTTAACTCAGGTGTAAGCTACAAATTTCATACTCGAAGACAGCTTTGTCACTTCGTACGAGTGCCAAAATATCTCGTGTAAAAATATCATGTAAAAATAAAAAGACAGTTAGAAATACAGATATCTCCCAAAATTTTAAAGAGAGAGAGAGAGAGAGAGAGAGATCGTCGTATATTGATATTTCTTCGTTGTTTTTTTTTGGGTTCTATCATTTACCTTTTTTTTATCTTATAGTTGAAAAGGTAGAGCCACTCTAAAGATGAAGACAAATCTAGCAACGACGCTTCAAAATCCAGGCTACAGCTAGCATAAATATCTTATATACATAGATACAAACCTTTACCTGAAAAACATTAAACTGCTTTCTGAGTTGGGTGATAAAGTAAACAATCGTGCCGATTCTGTTGTAAATCGCACTAAACTAATTTTAGTCACATCACATCTCTTTCTTACGAATATTATTGAAAAAGGATAGAACATATTTTAAACTATCAAATTAGTCTTTGCCGTCTTCATTTACGGGTATTTAGACGTAACCGCGATAGATGGCGACTAAATTTATATTGAAAACAAGCATTGGACTAATTTGACAGAACATAATTTCTTACATCCTTTTCTTATGTTCTTTGTTAAAAAGAGATATAGTGAAACTAAAATTAGCTTAGTTGCAAACAACAGAATCAGCACCATTAGCTGTTTGCGAAGAAATAAATTCAAAAAATATTTTTCTACATATTGACTCCATAGTTTCCTTGTCCTAACCACAGCTATATGTCATTACAGTCGGGATGAGACGATCGTAGCTACTGTTTTATGATGCTCGCTGACAGTTCCAATAGTCGTGTCGCCTTATTGTGTTAAAAGTCAACAAATTACGGATGCAGCAAGTTGACAGTATTGTTAATGAAATTAGGAAATTGAGTCAAGAATTCCAAAATTAATAAAGCTTTTTTACAACTTGCTCGTTTCGCAGATACAACAAACATCGATGCGTTTCTGACTACCCAATCTCTTTAGTTTATTTTGTGTGTTTGCGTTCGCTAAATTCGTGCCTGCCTTTGTGTCTCGACATTTCCCTTCACATATTGAAGTATGGCAGATTAATGTGAGTTCGAAGAAGTCGATATTACTTCTGAAGGGGGTCTAAACCTTATGATTTACTGCGACCGGGTTGCGCTGTTAAAAAGTTGTAAACTGCCTGTGTTTCCGCCGCTCTTTGCAACATTGTTTACAATACTTTAGTCTCACATGTAACAAGCCTCTTAACTAATAGTGAAATGGCAACTTCAGTTGCAGTAAGTTGCACTGGGTCGTGAAAGATCTTGGATGTCCGAAGCTTATTCATCGTTTAATCTTTGATCATAAGTATATTAGAATTCCTAGGCCCACTAAGAATATATCTTTTTCTAATATAAGGTAAACGTTTGAGATCAAAATTGATCGAGGCCTCAGGAGACCAGCGGGTGAGGACCTTTTTCCGCCAACGCATCAGCTTGGCTATCCAAAGAGGAAACGCTGCCAGCCTTCTGGGAACCTTGCCAGCGGCAGACTTGAGGAAATTTTCTATTATATAGATTGTAATCTGTACATATTGTTGTAAATAAAGATTTTTGTAATATTAATAAGCGTCTGAAAGACTAACAATTTAATTAAATATGCATCCCGTAGTATTATTCCTAAATTGGCACATATAAAAAATCTGCACTAATTTAGAGTAGTTTGTCAGTTTACAGCGATTTCTGAGAAGGCGACTAACGCCACGTGTCGCGGCGTTCCTTTGACCCAACTGTAGCCGACACGATTTATGATCCTTTATTAATGTAACTTGTCAATTAGCAAACATTCTGCAGCATTACTAAACTTTTGTGTGATGACCTTTGTGTTAATAGCCAGGATTATTTAATTCACTAATATACTGAAAAGTTTTTTATATAGGCAAAAAATTGCGTGAAACCTAGTCGTGTAAGTGCATTAACAACAAAGAAAAGAGATCGTTTTTTTTTAGATTAAAATAAAAATTTACTCGTCACAAAAATCATAGTAATTAAATCAGGTAGTCAAGAACTATTTATTATAATTTTTTTTAAATAAATATTCCTATTTCTAAGTCTAAAAAATAATATTTGTCAACCCTAGTTTCAATATTAATATTGAAAACCAGCCGTAGGTAATACGGTTGGTATAAAGTGACTTGTTTCCAAATGACGTGTGTAATGCTTGTCCTTTGATGTTTTTAGCTCACTGCTGTCTCAAATACCTACGTATCGTAGCCGTCCAGCGGTCGATAGCCGCCATGAACGATGAAATGGCATTGTCTCGCCACATTAACTCCAAGACTCAAAGGATCTCGAACATCTGAAACTGTAAGGTAACAACTGAACGCTAAAGAGATTGCTAAAGTGCCGAGTTGAGACACCTGCTTTGAAGGAAACATAAATTAAGTATTTCGTTAAAAAGTGACGAAATAGACATTCGTGCTTTTGTTTGGGTTGTTGGCATTTTGTTTAAGAAACAAATGAAGTTGTTTTTCAATAATAGAAACTTTATAACAAATGCTTCTAGGAATGCTACGACTACATTATATGCAATTTTTTGATTAGAGATGTTTGATGTTTTTACTTAAAGTTATCAATAAGAACAAAACTATTAAAATAAGGTTACGGAAACTTTGAATCAACTATTTCTTACATTTTGATCGAATTATATTCAATTTTACGCTTTTTTGTAGAGCCTGTATTTTTATTCTTGATGGAGCAAGTATTTTCCAATATTTTGTACCTCCTCGCGTTTGGCAGACTGGTGAGAGGACGACTAGAATATAAAACAGTTAACCAGTAGGTACAAGCACCCACCCTCATCCCGTACGCTCAATCAGTTTACAGATAATTCGGTTAAGGGTGATAAATCTGTGTTTAGTTATGGGGAACCGGATTTAATTTGATTACTGCGGGCCTACTCCGATAACGACGAGGATTATATGATTACAGAGGTCAAATTATCCATGATTAAATGTGTTATACCAATTTTAATCAAATATTAACTTGTTTCTATTTAGGTAGGGTAGGTCACCTAATTTACTAAGGATTGTCTAGTTGTTGGTATATCACTACTACGTAGACATTGAGCTATTGTTACTACGTTTAGAGAAGCTATCATAAGCAAAGGTTATGTCCCATTTTTTAGAGTCAACTATTGTTCTCTTTAGCGCTCTCGTGAAACACGTAGCTCTTAAAATACTCCATTTTTCTCGCAAACACCGTAATTTTCACGGCGCTTACGCGTTTCGTTCATCGTCGTACAACAACAAGTGTGGCCGGATCCTCATTTGATCGGAACATAGTTGTGATGTGTGGCGTCTTCTCTATACGTATTAATAATATACGTAGTCATAATAGCTCAATGTACGTAGGTAATGCGTGAGGGGAGTACGTATTAATTTCTTTATATTCTGATAAGTTTCCATACCTGAACCTTTTCTTTTTCTAACTTACAACGGTTGTTGATGACGCTTCACTACCGCTTCTTGAAAACTAATATTTTTCTTGCAGGATATTGTACACACGGCTACAGATCAAGCTATACATTTCCATTATAAGCTGACCTCTCATTGTATGGAAATCCTATATGGCGATCTAGAGAGAACCTCTTATTTCGATACTAATAAATTTGTTAGTGGAATAAAATTTACTGGGGACTCATTGTTTATGCCCAAAAAATGTAAAACCTTGATTGCTACACTGATAGCTTACAATATTAACACGGTTATAGCTAATATAACTAAATGTAGCCTTAGTGACAAAACGGTATTGTCTAGTAGTACTAATAATACTGTGATTAGTTGTTTAAACTTGTAACTCCGACAACAGAGAAGCATACTCATGGCATAACTTTACTACATCAGAATATTACTCGCTTCTCTGGCAAAATACTTGACGTTGAATTATTATGTGATGAAATCAGAATCGATATATTATGTTTTACAGAAACGTGGCTAAAACCAGACAGAATGCTTTTTAATGTAAATAACTTTGCTGTTGCCAGTGCGTACAACAGAGTGATTGCTCAGGGTGGCGGTACCCTCATTTTGCTAAATAATAACATTAAATATAAGAATCGTACTGATATTACTTGTCATTCTGTGGAACGCGTATGCGAGGTGGCATGTGCAGAGATTGAAAGCTCCAAAGCATTTTATGTGTGTACAGACCTCCTGCGTCAAATTTTACTTTGTTTTGTTCCATAATGGAACAAATACTTAGTAAATTATCAAAGTGTAATAAGTCAATAATTATTTGTGGTGACTTTAATATTGACATCCTAATACCCTCATTAGATAGAAATAATTTTATTACGTTATTTAAATCATTTAATATGTCTCATCTATTTAATGAGCCCACGAGAGTGACGGCTACTACTTCCTCTTGTATTGATAACATAATAACCAACAGTAACGTTTTAGAGAAGTCAATTGTAAGTGGCGTCCGTTCGGATCATTTGGCCCAATTAGTAAAGTTTCCGTGTAAAAAACTTAGTTCATCCGTAACGAAAACATTTAGGTCAGTTAATAAAACGAGATTAAATAATTTCAGCGTCAATATGGATTATAAAATTAGTAACACTACATATACTTCTGATGATCCAAATGTAAACTATGAAAAAATATTTAGAGATATTTGCAACGAATTTAATGTATCTTGTCCTATCAAAACTAAGAAGGTAAATAATAATAAACTACAATTCTGTAACTGGGCAACTAAAGGAATCAGGAAGAGTAGGGATAACATGTATGATCTTTATCATCAGAGATCTTACAATAGTAATGAAAACTTTCATATATATATTAGAAACTATTCCAAGATATTTAAACAGGTTTGTATTCGAGCAAAGGCCATCTACATAGGCAATAGGGTAAATAGTTCAAATAATAAAATTAAAACAGTGTGGCAGATTATTAATACAGAGACTGGTAAAAATAAAATCAAAGATAATACTTTCTCTCTTAAAATTAATGATAAATTAATCTCAGGTAAATTAGAAGTAGCATCTGCTTTTGAAACTTTTTTCTCAAATATACCTATGGAGGCTACTAAAAATCTTGCTTCGTCTTCCACGTTAGCAGAATCGATTTTACAGAATAATTTTCAACAAAACATTCCAGACTTCACATTCACCCAGGTTAATGACTATGACATTATCACGGCTTTCAAGTCACTAAATATGAAAAATACAGAAGACTTATGGGGTTTGTCAGTTAAGGTTATACAGTCAATTATTTTCAATATTGCCCCTATTTTAGCCCTAATTTTCAACCAATGTCTCGAACAGGGCAACTTTCCTGACTTAATGAAATACAGCAAAATTGTTCCAATCTTTAAATCGGGATGTAAAAACAATCCCTCAGACTACAGACCTGTTTCAGTACTTCCTGCATTAAGTAAGATTTTTGAAAAGATTGTGCTAAACCAAATGTTAAGGCATTTTAATAACCACAAGATACTCCATGATGATCAGTTCGGTTTTACAAGAGGTAAGTCCACTACGGACGCGGGAGCAAAACTTATTAAGCATATTTTTCAGGCCTGGGAGTGCTCACACGATGCTATTGGTATCTTTTGTGATCTCTCCAAGGCATTTGTTTGTATTCGAGCAAAGGCCATCTACATAGGCAATAGGGTAAATAGTTCTAATAATAAAATTAAAACAGTGTGGCAGATTATTAATACAGAGACTGGTAAAAATAAAATCAAAGATAATACTTTCTCTCTTAAAATTAATGATAAATTAATCTCAGGTAAATTAGAAGTAGCATCTGCTTTTGAAACTTTTTTCTCAAATATACCTATGGAGGCTACTAAAAATCTTGCTTCGTCTTCCACGTTAGCAGAATCGATTTTACAGAATAATTTTCAACAAAACATTCCAGACTTCACATTCACCCAGGTTAATGACTATGACATTATCACGGCTTTCAAGTCACTAAATATGAAAAATACAGAAGACTTATGGGGTTTGTCAGTTAAGGTTATACAGTCAATTATTTTCAATATTGCCCCTATTTTAGCCCTAATTTTCAACCAATGTCTCGAACAGGGCAACTTTCCTGACTTAATGAAATACAGCAAAATTGTTCCAATCTTTAAATCGGGATGTAAAAACAATCCCTCAGACTACAGACCTGTTTCAGTACTTCCTGCATTAAGTAAGATTTTTGAAAAGATTGTGCTAAACCAAATGTTAAGGCATTTTAATAACCACAAGATACTCCATGATGATCAGTTCGGTTTTACAAGAGGTAAGTCCACTACGGACGCGGGAGCAAAACTTATTAAGCATATTTTTCAGGCCTGGGAGTGCTCACACGATGCTATTGGTATCTTTTGTGATCTCTCCAAGGCATTTGATTGCGTAGACCACCAAACGCTAGTTCTTAAACTTAAGTTATATGGAATTCGCGGAGTGGCCCTCGATCTTGTGGTTTCCTATCTTTCAGGGCGCCAACAAAAAGTAGGAATCAATGGTAGTGTGTCATCGGGCTCCTTAGTCAAATTAGGCGTACCTCAAGGCTCGATTTTAGGCCCATTTCTGTTTCTAGTTTATATAAATGACCTAGCTTACATGGTGAAAGAACTATCAGACGTCGTTTTGTTTGCAGATGATACATCTCTGATATTTAAAGTAGATAGAAAAGACAAAGACCTTTTAAAAGTTAAAAAATATTATGTATGTTCGTAATAACATTAATTTGTTTCCAGTCAATAGTGATTATCATGATAGAAACACTAGAAACAAAGACAAAATAACTGTACCTAGATTTAGATTAGCTAAAGTAAATAAGTCCTTTCTTGGTAATTGTATCCAATTTTACAATAAAATTCCTCATAGCGTGACCAGTATGTCCTTTTTTAAATTTAAGGAACATATCAAAAAGCGGTTGTTGAGTAGGGCCTATTATAAAGTGTCTCATTATATTGACGACAAGGATGTATGGAAGTAGCTTCTCTCTGCTCCTGCTTCGCTTAGCAGCTAGTTCAAGGTCCATTTTAATTTTAATTCAAAGTATGCTATTAGTATTATAAGTTATCTTCTTTTTTTGTTTGTTTAATTTACTGATTATTACTTATAGTAATTAATTCAATTGTCAATGTCAATGTCTGTCTGTCTACTTAATTGTTATATTTTCTATATACCTAAATGATATTTAGTATAAACTTGTCAATAGTCACAGTGATAACAAATTGCGTGTTTAGTAGTTTCCCTTCAGTTTATTTTTTATTTCAAAGGCAGACTTAAGTAAGTCATGCTCACTTTAAGGCCTTTGCTTGCGGCGGCGTCGTGTGACGGGTCGCTCACTTTCCTGCAATATGGCGAAGAGGGCGATGGCTACCACACGCGTCATACTTGTGAACAGGTGCTGCTTGTGGGGGCTGGTCTGCTTAAGTTTGCCATTTATTTATTTACTTATTAAATATAGATTCAGTCTACTTTGTAGTTTTGCCGCCGCGCCGGGGCACGCAATTGTTGTCAGTGCGATTAGAATGTAAAATTATGTAATGAATCTAAGCTTGTTTTGAAAAGAGTAATTGCTGAGTTTATTGCCGGCTCTTCTCAGCAAATGCAACCTTCCGAACCGGTATTAGAGTATTAGAGTCAGACTTTTCATAAGTGCCTGCGAAGGTCTATTTGAATAAATGATTTTGAATTTTGAATTTTTTTTTGAACCGAGGATGCAAAACTCTCTGAGAATCAACCCGAGTTATCAATCGATCTTTGCCATTATTGCTCCATAATAATGCAAGACCTCACACTGCTCCATTAACCGTTCTAACAACACACCAGTTAGAAACAATACCTACGTCATACACTTCTTACGACGTTATGGCGATCAGCGACAGATTGGCGTTATTGGTAAGATCAATACCTACCTAGCACGCTGCAGGTTTTGGGTTCCATTCCAATCCAGGACATGCATTTGTATGTGCATTAATCTAAATGTCCTGAGTCTGGGTTTAATTATCTAGATTAAAAATACATGTAGTATATGTTAGTATATCAGTTATCTGAGCTTGTACAAGCTCTGCTTAGTTTGATTCCAGTGATGCACCTAACGCACTGCATGTCGTGGGTTCGATTTCCACACAGGACATGCATTTATGTGCATGAACATGTCTGTATGTACTGAGTTTGGGTGTAATTATGTATATTAAGTATGTATTTACAAACAAAAAGTAGTATGTATTTACAAACAAAAAGTAGTACATATAGTATATCAGTTATCTGGTTTCCATAGTACAAGCTCTGCATAGTTTGGGATCAGATTACCGTGTGTGAGGAATGTCCCAGGATATTTATTTATTTTTATAAAATACTAGCTGTCCCTCGCGGTTTCACCCACGTCCCCGGGATAAAAATCCTATGTCCTCCATACCATAGGCTATATGCATGCCAAATTTCATCGCGATCGGTTCAGCGGCTAAGGCGTAAAAGCGTTACAAACAAACATACATACAAGCAGATTTATGGATACTATGGATTATCATTCAATAATGAAATTGTAGTGTAGTGTGTACTAGTGTATTAAGACCTATATGGAATCATTTGGAAAGGAAATTGATTGGAATTTTTTATAGATTCATTACCTGAGCATAATAAACAAAGAGTGCAGTGGATAGAGACATCAACATGCAGTCTGGCGTCAGAGTGATGGGGACCACCGTCGCGTCGCGGCACGTCATTAATAAAGCGAAGATTAACCTAGGCCACGAGTCCCGCTGTAATGGAGTCGGTGACTGTTGCAGATGAAGTCGGTTTTTACGGCACGAGCTAGTGGCCACCCGCAGAGGCGACACTTACTACTCCCCTCCTTATTATTCGTGGTTTCAATTCGCTTTTTACGAGGAACGTTGCTGTCTTGCGGCCGCTTCTAAATTACTCTCGAATAAAAATGTCGTAATCAAAGTGAAAGAGTACTTGAAAATCATGTCTTTGTTCTCGGCATAAAGCTCGATTTTATTTGTATATGGAATCTGCACTTGGCATTTGGTTTTGCCTTTTATCTACGAGTACTCGCCTATCACAAAATTAATTTGTGATGAATGAGATGATTAAAAAAATTTTTTGTTCAACGGGGGAGGTAATCGGAATATTTTGCAAGACATAACTTTTTCATATCGTTCGGTAGACCGGTAGTTGTCAGAACTGGCTGCACTTGAGAGCCTGTTTCCTTACACTTTCGGCCAAATCATCACTATAGTGTTGAATACAAGTCTATCATTTGTAGCCAGTTAGCGTGTTTCATTAAGATTCCACCCATCACGCACGCAGGTCGTGGGTTCGATTCCCACCCAGGACATGCATTTCTGTGAAATGAAATGAAATTTACAAAATAATGTGGTAGTATCATCAGATCTTTGAGTAGTATGTAATTGCCTCATATTCTACCTATTCGGTGTGTAAATATTGTGTTCCAATTTTAATTTAATTCTTTACCTCAATTATAATGTAATTTATAAAAACAAAATGTCAATACTGTCTGCATATCCTGAGTCTGAGTTTACAAAAAGAAAGTAGTATATATGTATTATATCAGTTACCTGGTTTCCATAGTACTACTTAGTTTGGGATCATTTAATTTGGCCACTACTTATTTGGGATCAGATAGCCGTGTGTGAAGCAATGATATTACAATAAAAAGATGTAGATATCGCATTAAGAGGACTCAATTCGTCATACTTTTCATATAAAACCTCTGTACTTATCATGGCGTTGTTAAACATTTTTCGTTTGATGTTTTGAACAAATTAGTATCTTGTGCACTATATCTAGCCGTGTATCTAGGTGTAATTTAAAAAAAGTGTGAAACAAATTCAGTCAAAGCCTCCGAAAAACAGCGTTTATGCCTGAACTTTGGCCATATCTAATGTACCTATAAATTGTAAAAGTAAAGAAAACATTTAGATACCAGGCTTGCAAATGTATTGGAGATTCTAAATAACTAACATTTTTTTCACAAACTTGTAAGATTTTTTCACAAGAAGTATACTCCTGGAACAAGTTTTATGAATGCGAAATCATGAATGACGACCTAGCGAAGCGGCCGCCAGTGATCAGCGGAATTTACCGACTGATAACCGACGGCTCTGATGCTGTCTCTCTTTTTTCGCAGTCAAACATTACGTTGGATGAAACAACAAGCTTTTAGACTATGCTTGCGTTGAAGTTGCGCCGTCCACAGAGGGCCACCTTAACGCACGCTAATTGTTGCAGTCGAATTCAGACAATTGTCGTAATTTTGCTTAGCGGCTACATATAGCTATCTCTTTCTGTACCATACATTCCGTATTATCTATCGTATTCACCTAATTCAACAATAACTGAACGTCGCTTAGTATGAGGGTAGCATATCTCTATTATAATATCATTGGTGTGAAGTATGTCCTAGGATTAGTATTAGTATTAGATCATCATCAATTGTAAACACTTTTTTTGTACTTTCTGTCATTTTTCGCCCGGGTACGTTCCTATTCTGGATAGGCGATTTTGTTTGTTATTATTTTGGCTCTATTTATATTTATCTCTTTATTCCATATATTTAGATAATTCATAATTAGTAAGTAATGTAATATTAGCATAGAAACATTTTAAGCTCATGTTAGATAATGGCATGTAATTAACGCCCTAACTATTAATTCCCTCTATTCGATCAAAATAATTCAAAACTAGAACCAAACATACTGAATTAATACACTAAATACGCACACTATATAAATCAAACTGAGTATCAGTTTTATAGTTTATGCAAAACTGTTTGAACTAAATGATCATCTAGTGCTCACCGGCCGCTGCTGCGGCACCGCTCGCTTCGCTCGCTCGGCTCGCGCGCTTTATTGTCACAGTTCTAACCTAACCAACTGTATTTGGAGTGCCCCGGGTCGGGTCTGGGTGATAGAACATGTTTTGATGAATAGGTAGTTTAATAAGTACATTAGAGGTGCAATAAGTAAATTAGAGGAGATTCTTAAGTTTGCGTAATTTTTAAACATAGGTTCAATTAATAATATCCCTCAGATAATAGTTATCACAATCATTCCCAGTATTGACAATAAAGATCTATTCTACTCTACTCCTCAATAAAGTAGTCGTTTATATTGTTTTTTCTCAAATCTTTTGTCCTTTTCATTAGGTTTTTTTTTTCAGAAATATTTTGACTCACTAATCTGCCTGGCCTATGGTTGTTATTTTTAGTTTCAATACCTTTTAAATAGTATAAGTAATCTATATAAATAAAAATCAATTGCCACATGTAATGTAGAGCATGATTTGGTTGATTCCTTTTTTGTTGTGTTCCTAATTGTCATGACAAGGTTAGATCGGTGTTTTTTTTTTAGAAAATCTTTAGAAAAAGCCGGAAATGTTGCCCGGGCGACGCCGGGCATGACAGCAAATAGGTATAAGATATTATTTTTGCTATGAAATGCTTGCGTCGGCGTCGCTAACATTTTATGTTGACCACTAGTCTATTTTTTTGCATTTGTTGCCTTATTTTCAGCATAGCTCTATGAAAACTGGGTACCTATACTGGGTGGAGATTTCGAGATGGCATATTTTCAAAACCTATGTTGGGTTAGTCATGCTGAACAACTTTTACTGTAGGACCAACACTGAATACTCAAATTTTTTTTTTACTTTTCATACATTATGATCGAGCAAGGTTGACATTTACAATTGAAAGTCAATTTTTTTTTGAGAATTCACTCTACCTGTTACTATCTCCACCTGTTATAAACTAAAGTAGGCATTCCTTTATAGCAAAATAAATAGATTACCATGCTACAAATTGTCAGGAAGCTCATAGACTATTTATTATTGCTAATATTGGGATTAATAATACAAATTGTCCACTCGGAAAAAATATATTCAATTTTTATAAAATCAATTTCAGGCATCTTTTAATTCGCACAATTTTGTACAATATACAACGTATTATTATATAATTTTACATTGTAAACCAAGCTAACATTATTAACCACGACTTGAAAATAAAAATATTTTACTGACTGTCGAGAAAATGTAAAATACTTATGTTTAATAAATAAAAGAACAAGATCATTATGATAGTATGCATTATGAAAGTCAATTCCTTGTTTAGATCAGTTTTATAACATGTGCTTATAATAATATCCTTCAACATTGCATAATTATAATAATATATTATATGATAAATTTTAACATAATCATAAGATAAACCGTGTGTATTTTACAAAATAAGTAATAAACACTGTAGATAACATATCTTTTGGAATTATTGACATATTACCTCATTACGTGAGATGGTTTAAAGAAAGTCTAGCAAAACCCAGGTTTTAAATATATCCGTCACTTTCTATCGTCATTATTATAATAAAAAGAGCCGGGACTAGGTTTTACTAGACTTGGCTTAAACTATCTCATGTAATAAGACAGGTTTATAATTTAAACATTAGTTAATATAGAATCATTCATTAGTCAGTGCTCTATCCATATTCAAATTATGAAATAATCAAAATGAATTAACAATTTTTTTTTATTTATGCTTTGTTATAATCAGAAGTACTGGCAATGAAAAAAATAAAACAACATTGTTTATTAATTATAACTAACAAATTGATAGTGTTGAGAGATATTGCGAGTTTCCAGTAACTCGTTTTTTTTTTTTTAAAGTATGTAGTTAATACTTTTGATTTTTTTTTTGCATACGGGGGCCTCTCTTTTTTAAATTTGTTAAGGGTCTAATTTACTCAATGCTCATATGCAGGTTCGATTATTTAATTTATTTATGCTCTTCATGAACCCATACCTCAATTTGACAAGTAGAGAGGAACATTTTAAGCGAAATACATAACAAATCATAGTTATATTGCATTGATTATGTGCATGTAGGTACATTTAAGAAAATCTGTCTTTAATGTATAAACAATAAGATTCATATAGTAACAATAACAAAAAGTGGAGCTCTAATTTAACTCTCTTTTTGTCTCCCCAGTAAAATGTGCTTAATAATAATCTTTCTATTGCAAACTATAGTGGTTACACACGGTTTCAATACTTTATTAAAATTATTGTGTATTATTGAAATAAATAAGTAGGTACCTAAAGAAATTTTAATTTTCAAAGTTTTAATGAGGTACTTACAAAAATAAATTAAATCTGCAATTTTGGAATAAAACGTGAAAGTGATTCTACTTATTCTATATACCGTATAATTTTTAACTATAATATGACATAATTATATTTAATACATACATCTATACTGTACAACACTTTTAAGTCTTACAACAAATACATACACGTTTGCGAACAGCACCGCAATGTCTTTAATTACAGGTCCAAGTTATATTATACAGTTCTGATATGTGGTATGTACAGCTGCAGCTGCGGCGGGCGACGCTGTGGGCGGCGCGGCGGCGGCGACAGAGGTGGCGCGGGCGTCTCGGCGCGGCGGAGGCAGTATCACAGGAGCGGCGAGGCATGGTGCGGCACGGCGAGCGCCGCGCGCCCCCGTCACACCAGCGTGTTCGGCTTCACGTCTAGCCCGTGCTCCGGTGACCTACTCCCCGCACCGCCTTCACCTTGGCTATTCTCTTCCGAATCCGAGCATGAATCTGAACTGCCCTTTTTGCCGCCGTTGTGCGTCTTCACATGTTTTGCTAGGTGATCTGACCGCATGAACCTCTTATTGCATACAGGACATGCGAATCTCTTTTCGCCTGTGTGAGTGCGTAAGTGTCGCTGCAACTCATCTGAACGCGTGAAGCGTTTGCCACAGAACAGCCAGTTGCAGACAAACGGTCTTTCCCCCGTGTGCCAGCGAAGGTGAGCTTTCAGATGGGATGTTTTGCCATAAACTTTTCCGCAGCCGGGTATGTGACAGCTATGAATGTTTTTCTTTCTGAGATGCGCTCCGGCGGGACCTAGTCTTTCTGCTTCTTGACAATTCGGGCAATCGCAGGTGGCTCTACCGGCATACCGTCGTTGAGACCGCGGTGATGGCGCCTGAGCTGGGGGCGCCGGCGAACCGGGTGCGTGTAATCCAAAGGACCCTTGCGTCGGTAGCACGGATTTATAAGCATCTTGTAGGAGATGAGGTGCGGGTGGTAGTAAATGTGCTCCACCAGATAACGAATGTGTGAGTTGTGAATAATCTTGGCCTGCATAGTTGGCCATCTGTCCACCAACGTCTAGCCAACCACTATGCACGTCCCACCATGTGCTGCCGACGGCACCCACACCTCCCATTTCAGCAGCTTTCAGGGCACCGCTACCTCCGCCACCGCCGACGTTGAACGGCCACGATTCGTAAGGATGTCTCGAGTACATAGAACCAAGACTAGCACTTGATTCACTTTTGCCGAGAAGTTGGTCCCCGGAGGAGGGAAAATATAAGTCGTTGCCGTACGATGGTGCAGCTGCACATGATGTCGGCCCTCGTCCGTAGGGCCCGCACGAGGGTGGCTGGGAGCGCGGGGTCGTGCCGATGCCAGGAGGAGAATGGGCACCCGGACTCTTCTTCCACGGATGAAACCCTTTGCCGACAGCAGCATCGGCCAGCGGTGGGGGTGATTTACTCGACAGCTTGTTGCATTGCGCCGCTAGCATCGCCAGAGGCGTGCCGCGTAAGCTCGGGTGTTCCTGGAAAGACAGAGAATAAACAGTTAATTATTTGGAATAAAAAAGATCGAGTCTTTATTCAGTTTTAATTATCAACCCATGTTACGACCGTGAGAATCGTTCTGAGCGTCAAATCAAATTTATGGTCTAATTTATATGTGAACAAATGTGGCGGTGTTCCACTCGTGCCTGGAGCGTTCAGAAATTATATAAATAAATTATGAGGAGCTTAAAGGTAGCGTATTTACAATTAGGCGGCGCGGTGACAGCTCCCCGTGGCTACCGCTCGGCAGTCGTTCGATGTCGTAATTAATAAAATATGCTCTCTGCCTACTGCCTACGCGTGAACTAGTTAAATGTTATTTTCTTAAGAAGTAATCAGTAGTAGTAGTATCAGTAGAGACTACGACCTAAACGGTTATGTGTAATATATATTTTAATGTTTACTTTTATAATATAGGTGACATAGAGAAAACTGACTATTATATAATACCCAATCCGTTCGGCGTTGTTCATTTAGCTGAGTTAAATAAAGGTGAGAGCAGAAGAACATCCGGCCGGATATTTCACCCCAATATGAGACACAATGGCTCGATAAAAAAGTTCCATTGTACGCAATAATATAATCTGGGGATCACGACACGGGACCGGTGATGGGGTGCGGGGTGCGGGGTTCGACCACGCCCTTTACATTGTGATTGGCGCAGCTGTTGCACCGCAGTGTGAGCCAGCCCTTACAACTGCTGATTTTGATCTGGATACTCCAGAGTGGACGTTGGTAATTTTGAAGGATATTCATTCATGAAGGATTAGTGTATTTACTTTGTTAGTAACACAACTAAAGTCTTAGTAAAAATTATTGTGATGGACTTGATTTGACTTAGGTACTTACTTAGCTTCGACTTACTTAATCTCTATCATTTATTGTAACAAAGTCTGTGTTTATTTTAGGTTTTCAAACGATAAAAAGCTGTTTTTAGTTCTATCATTACCGTTAGTTTTCCGAAAAAAATTGCTTGTAAGAGAGTCATAAGAGATATAAGAGATATACAGGCAGAGATATATGGGTACTTCAGAATCTTCATTAATATCAGCAGTTAGATGTGGGCGAACAGCCGCATTCTAGTAAATAGAAATAATGGGGCCGTCCCAGTGCCATATCGACGTTGAGATCTACGGAGTTGAGTTTTAAATATGGCTGCGCTCTCAATTAGACCCACAACAATTACAATTACCATAAAAAAATAATAAAGCGCCCGCCAAATTGCTGCGGCTAGCACTTACGACGCCATGAGCTACGACTACATTAACTCTAACAAATTTTAAAATTACATTTACTGTCTCCATAATACATGACTTCCTTCATGTTAAACATAAAACATTTTAAACCAATCAAATCGATCGACCTTATGTCACATGTCCAAATAAGGACCATAAAGTCGACACCTTACATAATTTCGAAGGTTATTTCAAAGCAATTTAAAGATAATACGTATTAGGCGATGAGAGTGGTAGAATCAATGCGAGAGCGCGCGAGAAGAAGGCGACGGGCGGCGCTGAAGTCATAATTACCCTAGGCATTATGCTCCATTTGGGCGCTGGCCGAAACAGAGTGATATCGGGTAATTGGTCGTCAACTCGGCCGACTCGCCACTCGCCCGTTCGCCGGGAGATTGGATCAAAGCGTAGATGACGCCTCTTAGCCGACACACCGGCGCCATCGCCGCATTATACAATGTTGATGGCCTTTTCCTTGTCAAAAATGACGAAGATCTTTTGTCGTAAAAAATACGAGATGAAATAAAACGAGATTACCTAATGTGGGCACAAAATTGTAGTATCACAGGTCAGGTAGTCGATGCCGCCGCTGCTGTTGTTGTGATTCAAGAAATTAGTTTTATGGAGATTTGTGTTGTGTGGAGAATTAACAATAAATAATGAATTGCAAGCGATATAAGTGATATTGCTGAATGTACAATAAAGAGTTATATATCGATCTTAATTATGCAGTTAGATAGCGGACAGTAGATTTGGATTTTACGAATAAATGAAGCTCAGACAAAAATAATTGAATCGCCAAACACTTATATTTCTTGCCAGAGAATGAATTGGAAAGGAGACCGGACGTATCATTGATAAGTGGTTGGGATTGCTTCATAATTGCACTCAGGGAATTATTAGTAAGCCAATTTATACGTAAAGATGGTTGCTGAAGTGTATATGATGCAGTTTTTTAACTTTGATGGTTCATTTACTACAAAAAAAAGGATAAAAAATCTTTTCCATTATCCTATACTACAGAGTAGGTACTGCGAAGGTGTAGTTATTGATCAATTTCAAATAAGTACATGCTACATAAAATGTTCTGTTGATGTACAAATTATATACGTACAGTAGTATAATGTTTTTAAATACAGTTCTAAACGGGTTTGATAATATCAAGTAATGAAACTAATGTGGGAAGTAATAAATCGCGATAAGTGGAGAGATAGTGTGTTGTAGATATCTCACAGAACAGACTGGGTCTGGGACGCGGCTTCGCAGCAGATTGGATAATTTCAAATTATCTACCAAAATTATGATGAACCGAAATGAATATTCAAGCGAAACGCTTATCCCTCGACGTGTTATTAAGATGATCGTGATGTCGTTACTGACGAAATTGTATTTCATAAAATTCATAACTATATTTATGAGCTAATATATTTTCGACAACACGTTATTGAAAATAATGAGTCTTATCGTCATGCCATAAACCATGTACGGGTATTCGATAATGATAATCATAATATTGATTGGTATTTATTATATACCGGGCAATGATGCTAGAAGAAGAACATTGACACTAAGTAATAGTGATTTTCTTAACTGTAACTTAAACGTATGTAAAATAAGTTTGGTTAGTACTAATATTAGTTTTTTTATACGATGTAGTAGGTACGGCCCGCCTGATGGTAAGCAGTCACCTTAGCCATATGGCCGCTTGCAACACACGGGGTATCCTATCAACTCCTCCCCAATGAGCACTGGCGATCTTACGTTTGGCTACGGTATTCTATAAGGGAAGTGCTCGTGGTGTAGCATGATTAGCCGTTCTTAATCGATCGGCAAAGTTAAGCTACCACCGTCGTGGTCGGTACCTGGATGGGTGACCGCCTAGTGGTATTTCAAATCGAGCGTTTCCGTGCTTCGGAAGCGTAAAGCCGTTGGCCTGGTTATCACTTAATTGTGATAGTCGTTAAGCTAGTTGGATGCCTCCTAGGCGGCTTGAAAAATTCCAACAGTAGGTTGACCACTAGCCTACCTCCACCGATCCGCAGTGGGCACGCGTGGTGGATTATTGCTCATTCTCTTTCACCCTCATTTGTGAAAGGAGGCCTGTGCTCAGCATTGGGACATTATAGGCTGATGTTGATGAAGATTCTATAAGGTGGAGGTACTTTCCCAGTCAAGCTGCTCTCTGAGCGAATAAACGTAATGCTTGCTCTACCTAAATAAACACAACGCTCTACTAACTAATATTATGTTGATATCTTTAACAATATTAAAGCGACTCTGTCTCATTCACAGCTCTTGTGATTCTATCCGGTAAGCCGAGAGCAAATTGCCGATGGCTAATTGCACAATTAGGGAATTATCGAGTTAATTCCGGGTGAAACTGTACGCCGCCATAGTCCGTCGTCAGTCGCATCGCTTCGCGTCGCGTGCTCCCTTCATTTCACCCCATCTACTATTCTAATGCAAACTAACTCGTGGTATGTCTACAATTTATGGCATATTGTTGGTTTTGATGTTCACACTTATGAACCATGCAAGTTATTTTATTTCACTCATAGATTTAGAATTTTCTACTACCGTAGGATTTCACTTTACTGTAGTTTGTATTATTTCATTCCTACTTTCCAATTTGTTAAAATTCGTTTTGTAACCCTAAAGTAACTACTTCAATTCGAGTACTAGTAACAAATTGTCACCAATTGTAAAATTGTATCTAGTTTTTTTTGTGTGTGTGTGTTTCATTTATGAGATAGAGACAAGGTTTAGTTTTTTTTAAAGATTTTGGCGTCACACGGCTTGTGTATTTTGCCATTTTCCAGTTATAATATAAGTTCTAGTCACAATAAATCACTTTGACATAGTCCTCAATCAGTCACCGTCCATAATAGTCATGTTTTAGTACAATGGTGGTCATTGTCCTAAAAATTTTCACGGACTTCTTGAGACAACTTGAAAAGTCACGATACACATGATTCCTTTCATTTCACTTCACTGGTGCACATGGATTGATCTTTATTGGATAAAATACCACCGATAATATGCAATAAAACTCAAAATACACGAATTTATGAAAATAAAAATTAAAACATAACGTCACTCTGCAAGTTCCCGCCAAAAAGTCCACGGTTTAGTTTTGTTCTTGTTTTATTCTATGTAATATTAAAAAAATTACCTACATTAGGAAACTATATAAACAACCAGTTATTTCAAAAAGAGTATTTATTCAAATAACGAAACAATTCACAGACACTCCTTAGTAGTTGTTATATCTAATTATTGCTACGAACATTTGCCACGCAGGGGTTGTCTGTCGCCGTCCATTTGACACTTACGAGGGGAAATATCGATCGGCTAAGCCTGAAATTATGACTAACGACCTTTACTGTGTGAGCTTAGCTTATGTAGGCAATTAAATATGTGTAGATTGCGTAAGCAAACATGCTGAGTAATTGCACACAAGAAATCTAGTTTTAAACTTAAAAAGTTGTTCCTAACGAAGTGTCTGTCTCACCGTTTTTTTTCTCTATATTTACAAAGAGTTTAATTGTTACTGTGTATATGCCTGTGTTTGATCACAATCTCACCATAGTAAGTGATGATGTGGCCGAGGGTGATAACACAAAGCCTAGAAGGAACTGGCTCTCAAGTTTTTTTTTGAATTGACAAGAATATGCCGGCCCAAGATTTAGCCTTAGCACCCTTACGCGGACAAATGGCTCTCGCAATTGGACTGTGGGAACACACCGATAGGTGCTTGGCAACAGATTTTCAACTTGAGGGTGGAAGCCAGCCAGATGGGTACTGCATAGTACCCTACCACCGTGCTATGGTATAAGTAAATAATAATAATGGAATGTCGTAATATGTATGGTGTATGGCATATGCGGTGTATGTAAATATAAAAAAAAACAATGTAAATAAAATACGTAGTCGGTTATTTGATATCTGAGAGGAAATATGCAATATAGCTCAGTCTGAAATATCTGGATTGGTTGTGCATTCTGAATATAAATTTAGAAACTTTATTATTACACGCTTTAGTTATAATAAACCTTTTGGTACCTTATACCAATTAACAAACGTGTGACCAACGTTGGCCCAACTCTTCTAATGTCGTAAAATAGGTAATAAGTACGAAGATAATAACCCCAAAACATTATTTCCACATTAACGGCCAACACAACGGCCGGCGTTGATGTGTGAAACGTCCTGCGGTTAATGAAGGATAATTGAATTGAACTAAAGTTATAAAAATTCATATGTCCAAAGACATAAAAATTTACTGCGTCCACTTATGGTTTTTGTCACCAACTCGTTACCTATTTAAATGATGTCTAGCAACATTGTGCTCATCATAACGGTTTAACGATTCTTCGTAGGAACCTACATACTTGTATCTAAGTTATTAAGTAACAAAATTTTGCCTGAGGGTTAGCCTCTTTAGAGGACCAATCAAGAAGGTATTTTGATCCAACGTGATAAACTGGTTTATATTTCACGTCGGTTTAGCAACAGTATCAGACCATAAATCTAAGGTATTACTAGTTTTCATAATATTTAGATATTTTCCATACATATCAACGACGGGACGACCTCCCACCACGTGGACCGACGATCTGGTCAAGATCGCTGGGCGTCGCTGGATGCAAGCGGCCCAGAACCGTTCGAAGTGGAAGTTTATGGGGAGGCCTATGTTCAGCAGTGGACATCCCTAGGCTGATATGATGATGATGATGATGATACATATCAACAAATATAAAGTTATTGTTTTACATAGGTAGACACTTTTATAAAAAATATAGAGTTAATTTTATAAATGTTACAAGAGTTACTAGTTTTTATTTATTTATAGTCGACTAGCTGTCCCCTGCGGTTTCATCTGCGTTCCCGAGGGATCGTATATTTTTTCGGGATAAGAAGTATGCTATGTTAATCCAGAATATATTCTATCTGCATGCCAAATCTGTTTAGAACTTTTTACGTGAAAGAGAAACTAACATATTCACAAATCACATCCTCACATCTTTACAAACATTTACATTTATAATATTAGTTTAATTAATAAATATAATATTAGTTGAGTAGGATGTTTTTACAGACAACAAAAATGGTCATACGGTAATTAGTTTTAATAATGTTGTTGCATTTACATAATTTACGTAGCTATACATTTTCTTGTTGTTTAAAACGGTAAGTGAAATTATCTTTTGAAAGTCGGTTTCACCTAAAGTGAACATTCGAACTACAAAAGTTCTATTTAAATGGTTTCATCCATACAGTTAGAATGTTAATAGAGCGACTGTACCAGAGTACGTGCCGTGAGCACGGGTATAAGCAAAATGCCTTGAAAAAAGTGCACGTACATAGTTTGTGACTAAAATACGTATAATGAATATCAATTTCTCATTTTACCGAGAACAAATGACAAAGAATCCATATCAACATATTGTCAGACTTTAAATCAATTAGTGTACAGTAGTACTCAACTGATATGGCTTACCGATGTACCTGCGCAGAAGATACATTTTCAAGGCGCGGGAAACGCTATTGGTCGGCAGCTGCTGCCATGTTAGCGCGCGCCGTGCTGAGGGGCGTGACTTGCGAGTGAGACGGAACTAACAGATGCAGTGTATTATGAACCTTATAGTAGTGATCTAAGGTTGATTGTAAGTTTTAAGCATTCTTTCGTTAATGTTCGGGCCATACTTTCTTTTCTGTGCGAACGAAGATTCACGACGCGCCTTATTAGTTGGGTATTGTACTGTACGATAAATCTGTGAATGCGTCTATATGGAAACTGCTCACGCTTCGCATAACGAACTTTTCACTCTATAATAAACTAACTCCTAGTTTTTTCCATTCTTCAATGTTGACAGTGTAAAAATATACAGCGGGCTATCTAAATGAATATCTGTATGAAAATATATGACAACATTATTAAGGACAACATGTTTTCACCGACAATGTAAGGTAGTTCTTCCATACGTGATCAAAATTAATATCGATTACACGTATCGTCCACATATTATCGAGTCGCATGTTAGCAAGTTACTTTATAGGCTTGAGGTCTTGAGGTATCCTATCGTTATAATCCTCGTTCGTTCTAATAATTTGTATCGAATAGAATAACTTTTTATTGGACCAAACAAAATAAAAATTATATTTATTATTATAAATAAAATATACTACCAAAGAATGATAACCGCTCAGCAATATTGTTGCCGCAACGTTGATTTTCAGCGGTAACCTTAGTTGACGTTTGGACGCCCCTGCTGTATCGCTGTATCGATGTATCGCTTTCGTAAACGAGGGTAGTTGACTATTTTCCATCGGAACGGTTCTGGTGAGGCAAGGCGTGAAACCGCGCTAGTTAACTGATATCATTAGGGCGCTTGAAGCGACCACATGGCGGGGTGATCGCTCCACAAATTGAGCCGAAACAAATTATTTATTTAAAATGGAAATTACCGTTTGTGACCTGACGCCGTCCGGCGCCTTTGACGCGCATGTGCCTTTAATTCGATAGACATATGTGCCGAAGCTCTCCCTATGTTTTTGTGCTGAGATTAAAATTGTTCCGGTCTATTGGCAAAAGTTTAGTTTTTGTTATATTTTATTCATCGTTTTTATCATGATCCGTGTTGTCTAAAGTTGGTAATGTGAGCGTTTAAATTTGATAAGTCGGTGAAATTGTGTGGTAATGTGTCGGACATGGCCGCGCGGCGCCCAACTCGCTGTCTGATGTAGCCCGGGGCTCGAGCTTACTTCACCGGAGCTGTATCCAGGCAGATA
The DNA here is from genome assembly GCA_951394255.1 of Polyploca ridens. Taxonomy (NCBI): domain Eukaryota; kingdom Metazoa; phylum Arthropoda; class Insecta; order Lepidoptera; family Drepanidae; genus Polyploca; species Polyploca ridens. The sequence continues at coordinate 6,970,758 of OX596247.1, forward strand.
GCACTCATATTTAACATACGTATATAAAAATTCTCATATTATGGAACGAATATGCTAAACACATTGATACAAAATACCGTAACTTGGCTAAAATTTATTAATAATGGAACTAATCAATTACCTATACAGTTTTAACTGCTAACAAATCAAATTAATATATCTTCGGCAATGATTATGTTAGACCATAATTTTCCCCTAGTTAGTTATGATCTGACTTAAGGTGGTAAGCACCATAAAGTCTACTGAATTTTTAAGCCGTTTCTAAATCATATTTTAATAAACTAAGAGACTGCAAAATTTAAGTTTATCTTATATTATAACGTCATTTTTAAATGGATAAACGTAATCCTCAAAATTCATTACTTTGTTGTCTGTCCATCTATTTGACTATCAAAAAGCCCTTTTTCTCTGAAACACTAAGCTATCATGATGAAGTAATATCGAGTAGACTATAGCTATACTTTCCTATTGCTGAAATATAATAAAAATTTCAAAGTTCACTAACCTCACTTTAGGTACTGAAAGAAAGAAAGAAAATATATTTATTGACCCAGGAAACTAATAATCGAAACGTTAAGGTTTTGATACAAAATCATTATTTAAAGCAACTTAAAAATTAAATACAGGTATAAAGGTACAAAACCTTTCAGGACGCAAGTCTTATACTCGCACTGAATAGTATAGTATCATAATTTTGAATTCATAAAATAATAACGAATAATATTTTGCGTGTAAGAATTTGCTCCAAAACTAAGAAGTGACTGCCGACCTTCACCGGCTGGTTCCAGATAATAGGTGCACCAATTTTAGAAACCAGTTCTCCGAGCGATGTAAAAAAACATGCGACGACCGTCGAATAGAAACAAGGAACCCCTTCTCTGAAGCCTTTGTTCTGTGTCTTTATTGCAGTGACTGTGCACTCTACTCTCTCATGTGGATAGAGTACTTTAATATATCACTTATTTAAACAGTGTTTATATGTCTATAACCAAAGTAAAATAATTTCAAGAAATGCATAAATATGTGTGAACTTTTACCATGAAGTCTTTTCCAGTAATGATACCTATATTTATTATGATTTAGATAATACCTACCGTCTAAAGTTTTATTATGTAACATGAACATAGGTGAACCAATATAGGATCATTGTATAAGCGTCAGTCCAAGGTCGTATTGCAAATACTCTTACCGCGTTGCGTGCGTGTCGCTCGACATAGCCGACGGCATCGCGTCGATGATCGCGTCTCTCCACAGACATTTCCAAGAAAAAGTCGTTAAACTCACGTATTTTTGGTAGCAACTTAATGCCAGTAATTTCCAATGAAATTATAATAATTAGCTTCATTTATACCATAGTAACAAACAAATAAAATGGAACATATCGCCGGAGGGCAAGCGGGCTGTTCGCTCCGTCTTCTCCTTGCTTTGATTTGTCTGTCGTTTTGATACGAAAATTAAGATTTATGTAGCCAAGTGTTGGTTGTAGATATCGATATTTGATGACATGCATGTAGGTGGATTTAAATTGGTATATCTAATTGAAAATAAAATATACTGCCGTATAAAATAAAATATACTAACCAATGACGAATAGCGTAGAGTCAATTAAATAGTTCCCTACCGCGTTATTCTAAGCTTTCTTATTTTCGCGATTAAAAAGGGTTTAAAAAACATAAAAAAATGTTGTTGAATAGCAACCACAGTGACACATGTCGATACAATACAGCCGGCGCAATTAGTTGACATTTCATCCGGTACACACTAGGTACCGGTACACTCGTCCCGATAATAGTCTGGAACTGTTTCCAATGAATGCGGCTTTGTCCGTAATTTTCTTCAACTTCTGTTTCACATTTTTTTACATTTAACTAATTGAACAGCGTAGGATATTAATTGCTCAGAAAATAACTAACACAGAAGCCCCCAGGGCCCAAACCACAAAGACTCGACACAGCAACGGCGTAGAGTTTCCTACATATAAAAACGAACAATTATTATGCACTCAACTTTTTATTTCTATCCAATTATACCCAGCTATGACTATCATTTCTACAGTATCTCTTCATAACCGGCATGATTGCTCCTCGTACGACTAAAACCTATTTCAAAAACATACCTACCGATACGCAGAAAGGTATCTGCAATACGATGTTGCTCACACAAAAAAAAAACTCGAACTCATACTACTTTTGTCAATGTACAGTGCAGATACCTATTTAATGACATGATGTGAACCATCTGTGAACACAATTGTTAATATCAATTTTTGATCGATTTCAATCAATTTCATCGAGCAGAAATTGCTAAGCTCTATAATGTTTATTTGTAACAATAGCAACAATTAGATAATAAGACAAAAGACTATAATTTGGCATCACGAAAAAGTTGGTGCAGAACAATCGTATAGTGGAGTCGGTGAAGATAGCGGACGATTACAAGGCGCTGAGTGTTCAATCGTCACGTAGCGACGCGCGGCGGCAGAACAAAGCGGAGGTATTAAACAATTGAACGGCCACAAAAAGTCCCATAATTCAATTTGCATCCCGCTAGATGAATGTAATAGCCGACGCAAGAACTGTGGGTACGGTTACGAGCCGCGGGCTGCTATGCAGCGCGGTGAGAAACAGCTTTCGCCACTTTTCAACACTTCGCCGAATCGATTAGATGTTGTTTCTTTCCGTGATTTTAGCTATTATCGGTTTGGTTCACTCTTAATTTGACTTTGAGAAACATCTCTCACGTAAGCAGTCCGATTGGTTGCATGCACAGTATTTTCATTAATGCAACAACTTGTATCAATTATCTTAAGTACTTGGTGTTTCTAAAAGTTTGACTGATAGTTTTATGAAAAAAATTCAACGATCACTTAATAACTTGACTGTACTCAACTACAATACGAAGTAAAGGCATCATCGTTATAGGATATGAAACAGTATTAGTTTGTATCGGTTACGACGGTTGTGCTGTACAGTGTATCGGATATTGGAGTGCGTGTCGACAGGCGAAGGTGCGAGGCGCGAGGCGCGTCTGCGAGGTGACTCGCGCATTATTATGATAATGCGGGCGGAGTCGATGGTATCGCGCGCCGCTATCCGCTCTCATAACACAATTGAATTAGCATAGCGCAGTGTCGGCCGCGGCGGGCGGTCTCGGCCACGCGACCACCAAAGTACCTCATCTTCGATTCTATTTCAAAACTCTTATCGCACAACTCACGTTCAAGCATCTATTCCTATCGAGTTACTTGTAAATCATGTCTCATCTAAAATTTAGCTATATACTCATTAGAGGACGAGAATTCGCAAGATCGACTTTACCAAAGCTGCACGTGAAATTGTATGTATGCCAGTGAACACAAATTGTTCTAAACGATTGTATACACGACCGATGGCCAGTTGTGGCCTGTTCGAGTTGTGAACGAGGAGCGGTGGTCGCGTTGAATGGACCGACCACAACGACCGCAGCGCACCGTTTGTAAATGCGAGACCATTACGTAACTACAACGCACTCGAACATCATACATATATGTTATTTCAAAGCGATCGATAACTTGAATTCCCTACAAAAGATCACAATATGACTGTTCACATTAGCGTAGCAATCAAAAACAGGCGGTTTAAAACCCTTGAGAACGGATGCGGTGGAGTATTCATGGAGGTTCATCTGTCTCGCTCGATGTGGAGAGGTCGTGAAATATGGCTCTACTGAGGGGGCTAATGGTGCCATACGACCCTCTAACGATAAGTAGTTAGGGTTAAAAGGAAGCATAATACAGCGAAACACTAACGGAAAGCAGCAACAGTAAATTTCTAAAAATAAAAGATATTTTGAATTTTTTTTTATATTACTCTATTTAGTTATAATAATAATGACTATTTGTTGCGTAAATAAGCATTCGAGTAGCAGGGCTTCAAACTAGGAAAAGCCTTATCCTTCATTGGGTAAAAAGAAGAACAATTACTCGTATTTGTGGAATTCCTAATGAATAGTTTTGAATCTTTGTTTCTAGCAAGTGCAAATAAAACATTGAAAAATCTCGTTACTTATTCTATAAAGCAACTGAATTGATTGAACCCACAAGTACCTTTATCTAATTTCATATTCTTCGCCTTAAGAGAGGGATCCGAATTCATAACTAGATAAACCTCAGCCGCGACTGCATTTAATGGCCACTACAAAACACAATTGTGACAGTTGAAGGAGATTGTTTAAATCCATCCATTGCGGGACAAATTGCAACCGGAAAATTTATACTTAAAAGCCGGATGTCAGTGTAAATAGTTGCAATTTCCGATAGATCTTCTAATGGACGTAATGGGATGTGTGCACTGGTTTTATTGTTTATTAATACAGCTACATTTATGTTCAGTATTTCTAACGATGACTACTTTTATTATAAAGTTGGCACGTGCGATTGATTTGTTTTTTATCTACGTAAGAAGTGGATAATCTAAGCTCAGCGGAAAAGTAACATCGTCGACATAGAATTTTTTTATTCGAATGGTTAATGTTTATGCAGAGTGATTGGTGGGTCATCTACATTCTAAAAGAAATCAAAATACTGCGTCTGGTACTGAGAAGTGACAGTCACTCTGGATCATAAACAATCCAGTATTATGGTGATGTGATATCATAGATTGGGCAAAAGCATGAATGGCGTTATCGGTGTCGGAGCGCGGCGGGGGTCTGCAGAGCCGGCGGGGCGCGCCGCGGGGGGCGACCGCGGCTTCGGCCCTATCTCCTTTTGTACCTCTACTTAAGTGTTAAATTAATTGTTGGCCACACACAACACCCTCTCGGTAAATATGAACAAGTGTCTATAATTAACTATATCAGCTATTGATTTTGCACCATAGCCGCTGTTCGTAGACACTTCCCGCCAGTTGACATAAGAACAATCAAGTTGCCACTTCTTCAAACTTTTTTCCAGAAGGCATTAATTAGTGGTGCTGCATCTTCGAAAATAACCTTCTCCGTTGTCGAGCCATCACATATTGACAGGGCGCGCGATGACGGCGCTGACGGGCGGCGGCGGCGGCGCCTCTGGCCCCATGACTTGCACCTCGCCTTCATTACGCGCCTCCAAGCCGCCCGCGTACCACTCTCCACACTAACAAGCCGGGCTAATGCAATGAATTGCAAAATTCCTGTCTATCGCTGCTTTGACGAAATCTTATTATTTCAATCGATTATAACCTTTTTATCGATTCCGAAAGACATAAATCTCTTCGGTAAAAAATAAAAAAATATTTCAGGAGCCGACAAGATTAATTTTGATGACATTAATGACTACGAAATCGGAATTAATCTGGGAAGAGACTGCGAAGGTATAGTTCTCAACTATGTTTCGTTGCAAGCAGAGCACCGGCGAAGACCTCTATTAGCCGAGGGCGGTAACAACAAAGCCGCACAAAAGAGTCCCTTTTCGAGAGTAATCACGGTCGGTGATTGTGGCGTGGCGGCTTCTGTGAGATACTGTAACAAATCCATGATCAGATTGTTTGTTTAGCTATGATTAGACAAGTGGCCACTTCTTCGGCAACTAGGGAAGCATAGAGCTGATAGAGTACTTTACAAAAGCGCGAAAAAATACAGTTTCATTCTATGTCTATGGTCTCTAACATATTGCAATACAATTATTTAATAGCTGTAGAAACTGAAAGAGCTTTAATTACGAGCTTAATTTTTTTAATACATAAATAATAGGTAAAAAAATATGAACAAAAAATAAGCATTTCGCTGACATGAATACAGGTAGAGTGTATATAAAAATCACATGACTTGTTGTGTAATTATCCGGCGCAAGCGCATGCAGACAACTGGCACGTTCTACTTCGGGCTACTACAACATTCCTTTGAAATTGCGATTTGAAAATAATTTATTAATTGACTTTAAATTATATGAATCAGCATACTATGCGAGTGAAATCTTATCTATTTGGGTCAATTGATGGAATATAATTAACAACATGATTTACGTTGAAGTATGACATATTAAAATAACAGGATGCGTAAATCGTTTTACGACTAGCAGTCAAGTGCGATTGGTACAAGGTACATCCAGTCATCCTCATGACATATGGTACATTGAATATCACATTTACAGCCAGTGTACACACGGCTACAGATCAAGCTATACATTTCCAATATAAGCTGACCTCTCATTGTACGGAAATCCTATACAATGCGAGATCAGCTTATACTGGAAATGTATAGCTTGATCTGTAGCCGTGTGTACAGCCAACTCTTTTTGCTCGTGTCTCATCCATCTTTTTAACGACTTCTCACATTTAGCCTGCCAACTCGTAATGACGAAAACAAATACAACTAAATGCATATAAATGAAATATATTATGCATATACGTAACGACCTTTTTGCCATACCTTTATATAGGATGAATAGCGAAATAAGTTTTTCTTAAATTCAGTTCATTTCCAACTAGCAAATCTAGCTTATTTTATTAACTATAGTCTAATCAATCACTCATCTTACTTATATTTTCATTAAACTGCATCTAGGGTGAGAATTGAGTGAGTCAATTAATATTTAGCACCAATAATTATCGGCAGCGTGTAACGGTTCCAAATGAACATTGGTACAAGTAACAAGCAGTATTAAAAGGTCATTTGTGGTTGCGGCAGGAAGCCGTGGCATGGTGCAGTTGGCCTGCGGTCTGAACGTTTTTGTGCAGCCGCGATGTGTGTGTGGCGAATGTACAGCCTTTTAATAACATCACTAATATAGTTTACCTACTCGACCGAATAATGGTCGTTGTAGAATCATGGACCAAGAAGTCTGAAGTTAAAAAAAAAACCGGACAAGTGCGAGTTGAACTCGCGTGGAGAGGGTTCCGTACAAACTTAACATTATAGTTGCAAAACATGTTCTCCCATTAATTCCAACTGCAAGTGTAAGTTTGTGCGCACATTATTGATAGATTTACCATGTTGTTTGAACATAATAAACTTCTTATAGGTTTTCCTGTAATCTATAAGTAGAACTATAACTATATATTTTCAAAATTTTTGGCCCCTTGTTTAGGAGATACGGGATGATGATGAGGGGAAAGGTCAATTTTCACCAAGATTCTTAAATAACTTTAAAAATATATATTTTAAAATTACAAAAAAATATATTTGAGATGTTCACAACAAGCCCTTTCATTTGAAATGCCACAGGGTACATGTACCTAAACTTTTTTCACAGTTTGGGTCACAGAAATACAGAGACACGAGTGATCTTATAAGGGTTTATTTTTTCCTTTTGAGGTATAGAACCCTAAAAATGTTAACCATTTTTAGGGTGTGAGCTGAACTCGCATGGAGAGGGTTCGTACCATAACATTTTCTGTGAGAACTTTAAGACAAGATTTTATTGTGAACCTATAAATTTTTCGAAATTTCGGCTGAGTTATTCGGCAAAGATAAAGGGCTGCTCAATTTTCGATTTCAAACATAGATTATAGTTTTATCAGTTCTCATATATTATAGTATATTCAAAGCAAATCGGCTGTGACAGACGGACAGACAGAAGAATTCAATTTCAAACGTTTTTTAAAATTATAAAAACAATTATTTGTTTGTGTGAATATTCATTGCGTCACTAGATTAAGTAAATAGCCTATTGTTTATAGGTAACCTATAATATTTAAAATAAGCAAGCATGTACCATTAAAGTTAAGTAGGTATAGGTACCTATACTCAGATTTCTGCGATGTGCAATAAGAATAGCTAGAACTCTATAATAGTAAAGTTATTTGTTAAATGTTTCCTACGCCACAAAATCGTTTAGAACCTTCACTAGAATTTATAATACTGGATATGAACGTGTATATCCTTTCCTATAGTTATATTAATGAATATTCACGAAGACTAATTAAATGAAACCGATTGCATTGCATATGGAGCGCAGAACTCAAGCAAAGCACAAAATCGTTTCAAAACAAAACACACACACGGAAAGTACAATAAATCGCCGGCAACACACGCACTGACAGATTTGCACTTCATTAGAAGCTTTTTTTAGAATCGAGACGAACGAGTACGGTCTAACATTGTTAAATTTGTCGCGGTACAGACATTGCGTTGATGGATAACTACGTAAATAACTTGATGAGAGTAAAAGAGGACTAGCTATTGTTCTGCGGATTCGCTCCAAATTCAATTAAGTTATAAGTGGTCTTACTTGTTTACGATGTGCCTACGGAAAACATTTTGATTATTTGCACACACTTAATTACAATTTTAATCTCATAGTAAAAATGGTATTTGACAATTGCAGGTTGAAAAACACGATACGAGGTTCACCTGAAGCACAACGTTCTGAAGATAATAAGTCAACGCTATTTGCAATACCAGGGGAATGTGTTCCTGACCTTGAATAGCTCTTGTATACACCCTTCTTGGAGAACTCTATGTCATAGAGTTCAATAGTTTTTTTCATTTAATTAATTATATAAACCTAGATACTAATGATGTTCTATTTAGCTTATTTCTAAATGTGTTCCAACAAAAGTGAACAAATATTTTCATTTTCTAAAATCGTTCCACAATTCACGTGTCGAGTGTTAAATGGATTGTAGGAATGTATCTGCGCGGGCGCAGTAAATATAATCTCCTCGACAGCTTCATTTAAATACCTTTTGTCAATGAACGGGTTAAGCGCGACGCGTAGCCGCGATAAAAAAGAATTATGTAGGGGTGTTGTCACTACTGTGCATATGGACTAGGGTTTATTTTTTCTCCTGATTAATTACTTCATACGACAAATATTTTAATTAGGAAACATGCTTGTCTACTTTCAAATCAGCGGTTATTTGTATTTTCGGTAAGTGGTTTTTTAAAAGGGAACAATGTTCAGTTACTTATTGGTCAGCGCAATCCCCGTAAGTAAGAATTAAGAATACTTCAAGAGTAGGTAGCACTTAGGCCAGGCCAATTAGAATAAAACGCAAATATAACAGTTAAACTTAGGCACCATAACAAAATTAGGTGATTATTGTATCAAAATGCCTCACGCTAGTGCAAAAAATATTTCTAAATAAACATTTTAACTGTAAGTGGCTCAGATCCCAAAGTTAAAGTGTTTAATCCCCGTGTAAACCGTAACACAAAGAACCGTTGCTATCAAAAGTGACAGATCTCGAGAGTGCATTGTAGGACATATTAAGCTGATGTCATTTCGCTTCTCTAGTTATTATTCTGCGAGACGAATGCCGGATTTGTCGAATTTGCCGAAACTTGGTACGTGGACAAAGCGAAGAGCACCTTAATCCTCAAAACAGCCATTTAGGGCCATTACAAATAAAAGTTTGGCCGTCATCGGTCGTCGGTCGTCGAATCGACTCAATGCCACAATGGCCATTGACGGGACTTCACGCTGGGCCCGCTGTGAATGGGCCGATGCCAAAAAAATCTATTAGACACGCATAATAGTTTCGATGTATAGATTGTAGTGCGGATGAGATGAAAGTTTCTGATTGACAATACTATGTGGTAGAAATAATTTTAGGTTTTATCAGTTTACTATAATTTATGTAAGGTTGTAGTGTAGGTGTCTGAAAAGTATCTTATCTATCTATCCGGCTCGAAGGATCAAATGTAGGGGACGCGACCCTTGTGGTAAGACTGCTAAATAATAAGACTTTTGTAACACTTTAAAAATGTTTATTTCGTCTAATTATATGATTGATGGATAAGTTAAATTAATGGGAACGCGTTGCTGACCGAAAATTTACGCACTGAGGTAAATGCACATTTGGTGCGGCCTCGCTATATTAGTTGTTGGCTCAGCAAAACGGTGTGCGTTCGGAATTGCATCGAACAATATGCGCTTAGGATGGATATTATTGTAGTAGAAATACACTCTTCAAAAAAGCAATAAAAAAAACACCAACGTCAAAGGCAACGCGGCAGTCCAATAGCGAAACAGCTGAGGCGTAAATTTTAATATGTTTAACAAATCTGAAATAACTGAACATTTCATTGATCACACACCTATCAATCATGTCGTATTAAATAAGAGATCACTATCAATGATTACAACAATAAGATGTAGATACATCCATTGTATACTAAATAACTTGCGCGTGTAAAAATGATCCTTCAATATCAATTGATATAGAACAATACGGCATTGTTCTTCGTACAATTCTAAATGGAATCAATATCGATGGTAACGTCCCGAATTTCCGATATTCAATTTACCATTGTCGAATTTGTTCTCGATGACAAATATTTTTGTCGTGGGAAGATTGATCGCCAATATACTGTCGATGTTCATTTCGGAAACCTTTATTTGCTGTCTGATTGGATGTGATTGAGCACCCCCCTTTATTGCTTTTACTTTTCAATTCGGGTTTTTAACGGTTAAGTATTTATTTCATAGGTAGATACCCTAGTGCCATAAAGCTAAATGTCCCAAGTGTATTTCAGACTTACGCTCCATACAATAACAGTAAATCAAACTCAATTTTTTAGCTCCATAACTCAACTTTTCTACAATAAAAGAAAATAAATTGGTCACGGTACCAACCAATTTACAGATATACAAAAAAAAGTCAAACATAGGTATGTACTGCGTATCCGGTTACACCTTACCATAATAACCTAAACATACCGGATCTAGTCAATGCAATTTATTTTATATTCAACCTATAATAATAATGTCAAGAAAATGCATTTCACTATTGTAAGTAGGATATCATTGCCCGCATCGAGAACAAAAATAATTTTATCGTCATTTGATTATTAGTTTGACCTTGTAGATACCATACATTAAAGAAAACCCATGAAGGCCTTAAATGATCCTAATATATCCTTGTAAGGCCCAACATAAATTTAGGTTGATATAAATTATACCCAATGTACTAAAACAGTTTTATAAACCAAACAATAGGTTTGGCTTGAGGCCCTAAATATTTTTGTTATAAAATTTGGTCGTCGGCCTTACTAGGATATAATACCTATATCCTCTGTAAAAAGTAAAATGTAACGGAACGTGAAATGCCGACGGCAACTACAAAGTGAAGCATTGCATGATAGCACACGCAACTCAATAACGAGAACTTATTTGGGGAGAGATTGTAGGATAATAACACTGCAACGGAGAAAATAAGATAAGTTTAGGTCATTGCGCTGGTTTTCGTCCAATTATCGGAGTTGCCAGCTTTGTGATGCGAAATGAATATCTTGAAGTACCCTTACTTAAATGTATTATATTTTTTGTGGGTGCTTAATTAGTCTTCTTTAGGTTAATGTTAAGAGAAAATAAATCATTTTCATATCTCTTTTTATAAAAAAATATTTTATCAAAAGTAGGGTTTTTGCTAGTTTTCGTCCAAAAAAATTGGTTTTCGTCCTAGTGTGAGCTAGATTTCGACCACTATGTAGAAAAAAGAGTGCAGGTGAATTATTAGGTTAAAAAGCAATTATAATATACTTTTATTTAATCAACAACATAATATATCTACTATTTAATAGCCTTATTGTCATTTTTATTTCTTTTATTAGCTATAATTAAACAAATTAAGAAAATAAATCAAACATGCGTATTACAATGACAACCTACGGTATCTACGGTGGCCAACTAAAACAATCAACGCCCAAAATAAAGCCATCATTGGTAATTTTTTTACATATACCTATATATATTTACATACTGCTAGACATCTTGCGTCAACCACAAAAAATCTCATAATAATACTGCGTCCACCGTATTGTCGCGTCCGGTATACGGACGCAAGATTTCCCACGGATTATTTTTCTAATGATGGAGTAGGAGGGTAGGAACTGGGACTATATAGCGTAGCAACGTATTCAAGCCGTGTTTGGGGATGTTGGACTTGTCTTGAGATGAACTTAGACCATATATGATTTTCAGGTACTGATGACAGAGTAGGAGGGTAGGCACTGGAGCCCAATCTTATCTTATGTTATGGACGGGCCGAAAAATAGCTCGGACACTTCAACCCATTGGGATCTATTGTGGTCCCCTAGATACCTTACTCCTCCCCAGTCTCGTTGAAAACTCTTTTCATGAGTTTTAGAACGAGGCTAGGAGATATGAGCCTATAGTCTTCTGGTTCTGGATATCCGATCCCTAGGAGACTCATTCGCTTACCAGCCAGTGCATCGCATGTGCACAGAAGGTGCTCCATGCGTTCCGTATGTTCCCCACACAACCTGCACATGGGTGTCGCGGTTAGACCCATCTTCATGAGCATGTCGTTGGTTCCAAAGTGCCCAGTAAAGACCCCAAGCAGGTAGCGGATTTGCCCCCGCTCATATTCCAAATGCATTCCCGGGCTTTGAAATTAGAGCCTAGGAATTTCTTGGAGTGTTGTAGACCGGTATTAGACAGCCAATGTGTTCGTTGTCTTTGATCTGCAAACTCCCTAAATGTGGCCTTTACGAGACACGTCGATATTCCTACACATGGTTCTGAACCCACAAAGTCATTTGCTGAGCCCTCTCTTGCCAGTTCATCTGCCACTTCGTTACCATGGATTCCTTTGTGCCCAAGGACCCACATCAGTCTTACCCTGTAATGCTTCCCAAGCCTGTTTAGGGTTTGGACAGCATCCAGAATAAGTTTGGAGTCCACTTTGTAGGATGCCATGGCTTTGATTGCAGCCTGACTGTCACTGAGAATATAGATGGATTTACCTTTGGTTCCTCTATCTATATTCTCCTGAGCACAGGTTATTATGGCGTATGTTTCTGCTTGGAATACAGTTGCCATCTAAGCTTTTGCTACATTTGTAACCTTTTTCGTATATTCCCGTCCTGTACCTGATTCCATTTTGGATCCATCAGTGTACCAAACCAGACTTTCTGGTTCTGGTGGATCGAGTCCCTTCGTCCAGTCCTCTATTGTAGGGATTTGGACCTTGAAAGACCTTTCAAACACAATTGTAGTTTGCATTTTATCGTATATGTTGGAGCCCAATAGTGGAGCAACGCATCCTAGCCATGTTTGGGGTTGTTGGAATTGTCGTGAGATGAACTTTGACCATATATAGTTTTCAGGGTCTGACGATGGACCCGTAAGGTTGACACTGGAAATCCAAAATGGAACAACGTATCCAAGCCGCGGTTACATTCTATGAAACACAGTTATCACTTAGTTAGCGATGTATATATATCGAGGACCGTAGATTTAGGAATCCCATAATCTCTACAGACTTGTCTAACTGACGCCTTATTTTCCCAAATTGCAGATAGAGCCTTTATTAAGAAATCTTCCGTGTACGCGGCGGTTTTCTTTCTAGTTTTAAACTAAGTTTTTAAAATGACAAGGCTACTTTTTATCCTGGGAACGCGGGTGAAACCGCAGGGGAACAGCTAGTATACAAATAATATGTCTATGGACGAAAAGTAATGCAAAAGAATATCTTTTTTTTAATTTTCGTCCACCCGAGTGCTCGTTCATGGACGAAAACGAACACCACATTAAACGCTTTTTTTAGTTTTCGTCCACGTCCTATAAATATTTTTTATTCCCGCAACACTGACAAAGGAGTGGACGGAAACTAAAATGTCTAAACTCATTGCAATAAAGATCATTATTGGGAGATAATTCATTATTTTATAGGTCCGTTGAAGTAAAATGACCATTACAAATATTCACATAGCTATTTGGGTTTCCGTCCACGTGGACGAAAACCAAATATTTTGCTAAATTGGTATGCTAGTATTAGTCCACTAAATTTTACTAAGATTTCCATAAAAAAACTATAATAAACACTTAAATTTGTGTTAAATATGGTGTTAAATAGACATACTTGCCAAAAACATTACGTAAACTAGCTAAAACAGTTATTAAACTTACCATGAACTTTTCCTACCGGTATAATTTTTTTTAGGCGCGTTGACTTCTGCAAGGCAGGGATGCGAAGCGGTCACTGACGTTAATATTTTTGAAGTCACTACTCGTCAAATCACATTTTAATGTCGATAGAACTGTTGCCTAGACATTAAGGATCGCAAAAAGTCCAAACTTGCGCGGGAAGGTACGTTTGTATTCAAATTTTACGCATGTGTTTGTAGTACCTCAGTCATATGGACGAAAAGTGGTACTGGACGGCAAACCAGCGCAATGACCCTATATGCACCTTAATTGGGTATATGTATAACTTACATACGTTTTTTAAACTATGAAGAAAATCCCATAAGAAAATAATTTTAGGAAACGTAGATCCCTATTCTTGGCACATAACAACACGGATATATTTGAATAACATTATTGTAATTTAGTTAAGTCATAATTAAGTTGAATAAATTTTATAAATATTGACATACGATACCAAAGTCCCATAGATACATAAGGACATAAGTACCATAGAAAAGGTCTCACACGTTTCTCCTTTAAATAGTTTTATATATATTACAGATGGGTACGATACGAGTATAATAGAGGTAGGTATAATATAGAATATCTAATATAGTAGGTATGTAAAACAACAACTTACAATATTCTTGTTCGACGCAGGCGCCGGTAGAGGCGCATACATGTCAGTGATCATTGTACGCCACACGGTAAACAAACACTAAAGGCCGGGACACATTGCGAACTCGGATAGAAAATAATAAAAAACAAAGTTTGAATTTACTTATTACAAAAAAAAATGTCACAGGTTTGAAACGCGGCGGGGTGTCCACATCGTTGACGTTTTGTTGTGTCAGTGGCGCGCGTCGGGCTCGCAGCGCGTCGCGCGAACATCGGCCGCATCGACAGCTAGTCGTGAGGTGCGGGGGTGTGCGCGGGTGGGAGCGGGGGGGAGGGCCGGTGGGCGGGGCTAGCCAATCCCAGCCTCTTACCGCAGCCCGCCCACGCCGTGGCCCGCCCGCAAGGTCGCAGGGCGGGCGTATCGATCGCACGCGCTCGTACGCCGAGACTCCATTTTATTTCGGGTCCCTCGATTTGCATAAACTTTTTTGTTTCAAATTATTGCTTAGTTGTCTTACTTAGACATAATGTTGTCTACGCTTCAACGAACCGTTATACATGCTCAAAAAGTTTATACTTTCAAAGTGATTTTGATTTAGAGCCTTCATATTTGTGAACTTAGGTTATTTACAATGGCTAGATAGTTGTTAGGTACAACACGCCTATTCTAAGTTTGCCGAGGTGAAGTTAAGCTTTGGGGCTACATTTTTGTTAGAAAAAATGAAACTAGCTAAACGATCTAATGACTTATTCCCGTCATTAAAAGATTCATGTCTCCCAGGTATTATGTTATTCCAAGCCAAGAGATATATCGACGCATGCAAAACACGAGGCATCACTTTAGCGTTACCAATCCTTCCCCCCTCCCCCATGAGTTCTAGCGACCTTGTATTTACGCGCAGGAGCACAACATTATTCAGCTGCCATATTCTGTAAAGAAATAACGCTATGCTCTACCTCTTTTTAAATACCTATAGGTACATTGGTTGATAACAATAAAATTACCAACTTAAAATGGGAGTCTACCTAGTAACTATCTTCCTACAGGCTGTAGATATAAATTATTCACATATGTATCTCAACTATTCAAGTCACTATGATCAAAAATGTTGTAGTTAAAAAACATGAAAATTATCCATAACTCGAAAACTAAAAGAAGTCACGGAACGTATAGGTGTGATTCAGGCCTAATTAAAGCTGCTCTACCTCTGGACTTCTGACTGACTCTATTGTTGGGATTGTTTTAAGTTGTTCATTAATATCAGCATCCGCTGATATTAAAAAAACTTGCATCAGCAACAACTCTGCTACGTAATTCATAGGCCGCACATTTGTGGGTTCAAAAAAAACTTTTCTTTAATATAAACAAAGATTTTGTTCCATCATAATATAAACATGGGGCTTAAATTAAGTAAACGCGCAGAGAATACAAATTACTATCGAGTTGAGACATTAAAAGCTGGTCCGAGGTACTAGGTTGGCTCTGACATTTAATCTAAAGGTGATGCTTATTCTTATTCAATGCGTAGGTACCTACTTACATCTCATATCCACTTATTCTTACATGTAGTAATAATGAACTATAAATACTTTTTGTAACTTTGACCTTTAGAAGTGCATTTCTAGTGAATAAACTAATAAATTTTGACGGGCCAACTGGCGTGGTTGGTTAAGACTCTGGTTAAGATTCCACCTATCACGCCGCAGGTCGTGGGTTCGATTCCCACACAGGACATGCATATGTGTGCACGAACATGAATTTGTATGTCCTGAGTCTGGGTGTAATTATGAATATTAAGTATGTATTTACAAACAAAAAGTAGTATATGTATGTATATCAGTTATCTGGTTTCCATAGTACAAGCTCTGCTTAGTTTGGGATCAGATGACCGTGTGTGGGACATGCCCCAAGATAAATAAATATCCTGGAACATACACTATTAACTGATCTCAAACTAAGCAGAGTTTGTACTATAGAGACATAACTGATATTTTCTTTTTCATACCAAATATAGGTAGCAAACAAGCGTACGGCCCACCTGATGGTAAGCAGTTACCGTAGCCTATGGACGCTTGCAACACCAGGGGTATCACTCGCGCGTTGCCCACCCTAAACTCTCTACATATATTTCTTTTTGTTTGTAAATACATACTTAATATACATAATAATACCCAGATCAAGGACATGCAGACATGTTCATGTACACTGCATGTGCTGGGTGGGAATCGAATCCACGACCTGAGGCGTAATAGGTGAACTGATAAAATGACTTCGAGTTTAACTTTCTTAGTAACTTTTTGATCGAATTAATTTTAACATCTCATTCAAAGTGTATTCTTAAGATCAACTTTATCCAATTATGTTAAGAAAATACTCGTATGATGCAGATATTCTAATTTCTAAACTTATTAATTTCAGTAATTCAAACTCGTTTAATATTTCACCTTTACATTTTTATTTTGAGTAAATTATTTTATATTTAGGACTCATTTGAAAGTGACTACTTTAAAATATAGTTTATCCAAAATTTCAATTGAAAGCCTACTATGTAGTCAGTCATATTTCCCTCGCCCGCGCCGTCACCAGTTGAAACATCTGACGCAATTTTATAAGGGCCAGCCGTCCTAAAATGTCAGTAAACTTTCAACAAGGTGTTAAAGTTAATGAAATATAATGTTCACCGCAAGAAATATAAACACAGCCAAATAATTCATAATGGAACATAAAAACTCCAAAGTATAAAACTCTACATGAAAAAAATCCAACAGCACCCTTCTGCACCCTCCGAGTTCCATCGGAGACCGCTAAACATTCTCAGGAAAACGTCGTCGCTTTAAGAATAGCTTAAGCGGCTAATAGTTTTATGACACGCATAATAAGTACAATGTTTTTATATCGTCCACGATGAATATTGTACCCTATCGTAGGGAATCAAGGTGTAACCTCGTACTGTCGGAAAACAGGAAATGACAGTCGCGGGGCATTTATAGCGACATTAGACAGGGGTGCCATCGGGTTCATAAAATAGTGAAATTGTAGAGAGGTGAGCGGGGGTGTGCGGGAGGGGCGCGGGGGGCGCTGGGCGTGTCCGGGATAACGAAATAAAAATGCTCGAGGCTCGCTCTTGGGCGACCGTGCGAACTCCGCTTAACGCAATAAACATTTTAATTTGAACACGAAACTCACGCTGAGATGTAAAATTACAGCATGAGAGGGCGGCGTGTGCAAAAGAAATCAAATTACGAGGAAATTTCACGAGAGGCAATATTTTTTGTAGCAGATCGGCAAGCCGTAGCCGTAGCCGCGGCGTAGACTCGGAAAATCACTCAGCATTTAGACATAAACGCCAGCTTTTATTATGATTAAAAATGTATCACTTGAATACAGTTTTCAATTTATAAATGTGGAATACACTGCCGGCTTCTATGTTTCCTGACACCTACAATTTGGAGTCCTAAGGTTTATAGGCTGAGCAAGCGTGTAACATCCTCTACTTCGATTTAGCGCGTCTCAGAGTGAGTATGAAGCCAAACCCAAGCTCATTTCCTGGAATAGTATTTTTAAGGTTTAAAAAATATATAAGTTTATTTCAGTTCATACTTGTTCACAATTGATCAGAAATTCACTTGACTATTTATAGGTAGCTATAAAATATATTTGGTTATATACTCTGCTATGCTTACTGCCAAATACTGAAATGCCACCTACACTAAAGTTGTGATTAATATTTGTTTTATTTTTTTATTATTAATAGTTGTCATAATGACAGTTCGATTGTACCTATATTGAATAAACTAACCACCTTATTCATTATAAAGTTATCAAACGTTGATTAGCTAAAATTCCGAAGACTTTGTCTGACACTTGACATTTGGTGATTGAAAGAGTGAG
This sequence comes from Polyploca ridens, assembly GCA_951394255.1. NCBI lineage: Eukaryota > Metazoa > Arthropoda > Insecta > Lepidoptera > Drepanidae > Polyploca > Polyploca ridens. The sequence continues at coordinate 6,989,099 of OX596247.1, forward strand.
ACGGGGCGCACTATTACACTGATTTAGTTAAAAAGCGATTATGAATAAGGGGGTAAATATTAGGAGCGTAACCAGTAGGTATACCTTCTATCTGGAAACAAATTTGGTGTATGCTTGGTTTATCGATGTGTTTGACCGGTATCGTCCGCGTCGCACGACCGGCGGAAATAGGCGGAAGTGAGCGACGCCGGGCTCCATCGATGAGATCATTCGATGAACACCACTTACCTACAGCGTGCTACAAATGCATTATATTACGGTTATTACGACTACCTAAAACATTGCAAGATTAATTATAACAGTTATATTTGTTGCTTTTAACTATGCAAAATTAATTTGATTTATAATAAAACTAGCTGTTTAAATTTCACTCGCGTTCCCGGGATAAAAAGTACCCTATGTCCTTCTCCATACCAAAGGGTATCTGCATGCCAAATTACGTTACGTACAAGTTCCCAAGTTGAGTAGTTAAGACGTGAAAGCATAACAAACAAACTCACATTCGGATTTATAATATAAATAGGATTAGGATTATAGATGTAGAGTCTTTCTTGATAGATTATTATGCTAATCTTTTTATAATACAAGATCTTCTCATTGCTATATATTACGCATTGTATGCATGTTAGGCGCCGATCCCACAGAGAGAGTTCTAGAGTTCTGAGTTCCGAGTTCTGCATTCCGTGTTGACTATTGTGCACACAGCAAGCAGTCTAGAGTTCTGCAATATTCGCTACTGATCGCACATCATACACTTTTTTTACTTTCAAAGGCCTCACATAACTTACAGTCAACGCTGAATGCAGAACTCGGAACGCAGAACTCTAGAACTCTTCTCTGTGGGATCGGCGCCTTAGAACTTAATGTAATCTTTTAGTAAAATCTCGAAGGTTTGGCCTGTTACTGCTTGCTAAGCACCTACCTAGTATAGATAAACAACGATATTTTGAAAATCAGTTATTTTGGATAAAAGTAATCTGATTGGTCTATTCATCTCGGCTTCTTTTCCTCGTCAATGAAAAACCATCCTCATTTCACCACACTTATCATCAACTACCCACTACTACATTTAAAGATTTCAACCATACCGCAATGTTTTCAGAATCTAATGCAATCGTTTACCAATTCCGTTGGGAGCACCTTAAATAAAAGGCTCGTATGTACCTAAGTATTTAGCTACCTCACATAAATTTTGCTGAGTGTGGGGCGGGATATGGCTACTTTCACCTACCCCCTAAATCCCCTTACTCCACTCTTAGGGAGTCGTCTCGTCATCACACAAAGGTATTGGTAACTACCAACCTAAGTATGTAGGTAGATATGGGAGGACGATGGCCACTCGACTCGACGGCATTTTGTTTGTGTCAGGGAATCGAAAAACGCCGTCCGTCCGTCTGTCTGTCAGTATCTCATGAACCGTAATAGGTATATAGCTAAAAATTTCACAGAATATGTATTTCTGTTGCCGCTATAACAACAAAATAAAATTAAAAAAGTTTGTAATAATTCCACCACCGAAGGGAGGAAAAGGGGGGTGAAGTTGTGTATGCAAGTCCTTCAATTTCAAAGTAAACTTCACTAAATATATTATTATACGGTGTAGGCATCCACTAAGTAAGGATTTTTGGAGATTCCACCCCTAACAGGGTAAAATAAGGGAAGAAAGTTTGTATGCAAGTCCGTCAGTTTTGAAGTTGGGATCTTCAAATTTTGTGTTTGGGCTGACGATTGAAAATTAATGTATATTTATCTCAGCGTTTGTAATAATTCCACCACCGAAGGGAGGAAAAGGGGGTGAAGTTGTGTATGCAAGTACTTCAATTTCAAAGTAAACTTCACTAAATGTATTATTATACGGTGTAGGCATCCACTAAGGAAGGATTTTTGGAAATTCCACCCCTAACAGGGTAATAAGTGATAAAAGTTTGTATGCAAGTATGTCAGTTTTGAAGTTAGGATCTTAAAATTTTGTGTTTAGACTGACGATTGAAAATGCATGTATAGATATCTCAGCGTTTGTAATAATTCCACCACCGAAGGGAGGAAAAGGGGGATAAACTTGTGTATGCAAGTCCTTGAATTTCAAAGTAAACATCACTAAATATATAATTATACGGTGTAGGCATCCACTAAGGAAGGCTTTTTGGAAATTCCACCCCTAAGGGGGCAAAATAAGGGATGAAAGTTTGTAGGCAATTCCGTCAGTTTTGAAGTCAGGATATTCAAATTTTGTGTTTAGGCTGACGATTGAAAATTAATTCATAGGTGTCTTAGCGTTTTTGATAATTCCACACCCGAAGCGGTGAAAAGGGGGCTAAAGTTATGTATCGAAGTTCTTCATTTTCAAAGTAAACATCAAATAAATTTACTATGAACGTATATCTAAACTAATAGTATGGGACGAAATAACGATGGCGCACAAAAGAGGAGTTGAAGTCTTGAATAGGAGTTTTCAGGACATACGCAATACTAAAAATATAATGGGTGGTGTAACGGTGTGTTGCTGGCCGGTGATTTTCGCCAGACTTTACCGATAGTGCCCAAAGGAACGCGCGCAGATGAGATCAAAGCATGCATCAAGAGATCTGTCTTATGGCCTTCAATTGACGTGCTGAAGCTTACTCGAAACATGAGAGTACATCTCAGAGGGGAAGTTTCTGCCGGTAGATTTTTAGATCTTCTCCTAAAAATCGGGAACGGAAACTTTCCACAAATAGATGGGCTGATACAAATACCAGATGAGTTATGTACTGAGTACTGTGGTATTAACAGTTGAGGAACTTATGGACAAACTTTACCCTGATGTTAAAAATATTAACAATATTAACACAAACCAATGGAGTGGTTATGCGAGAGAGCCATTTTGACTCCCAAAAACGACCAATCCGCTGCCATCAACGAAATGTTGATAAATTAATTCGAAGGTGATGAAATAGTTTAAAATTCTGTTGACACCATGGTCAATATGGATTAAACTATCCTGTTGAATTTTTAAACTCTCTAAATTCGCCGGGTCTTTCGTGTCATAGGCTTATGTTGCGTGTAGGTGCCCCTGTCATGTTGCTTAGAAATATACGGCCTCCAAAATTGTGCAATGGAACTAGACTCCAAGTAACAGTTCTCCGCCGCAATGTTATTGAGCCCAAAATACTAACTGGATCTGCCTGGACCAATGGTATACGCGGCACAAATACTGTCTCTGTATTCGTGCCGCGTATACCATTGATCCCAAATGACCTTCCGTTTGAATTTAAAAGATTGCAGTTCCCAATCAAGGTTTGTTTCGCGATGACTATTAAATAATCACAGCGACAAACTTTGAAATATGATGGAGTTGATTTGCGGTAGGACTGTTACTCCCACGGCCAGTTTTATGTGGCATGCTTACCTACGTCTGAGCTCTCAATCTAACTGAACGTTTGTTAAATATCACACTTAGTTGCGGGCAATAGCCATGAACAAAGCTCTATATTATTACAATGATTTATATCTAGAAAAAAGAAATACTCTACGCGGACGAAGTCGCGGGCACAAGCTAGTATTAGATAATTTCGGAGGTCTGTTTGGAATAAAAAAAAGTTTAAATTAACATATCGTATGGGTGGGGAGACATGAACGAGCTTAAAGTATGGATCCAAAAATATTTTTATTACAATTTTATATTCAGTGGTCATAATGAAGATGATTAATACCTAGCTAAAAATGTTCAAAAAATAACCGTTCCTCCCTGTTCTCCTAGGTTCCTAAAGATTTTGATTTTAATATTACCTAACCCTAATAAAAGAAATTAAGCCATAGATTACAGGAAAACTGCGGATCATTTCGACAGTGTAATAATTGCGGAAAAAAAGGATTTTTAATAAAAGTAGTTAGCAATTTGCCTTTTAACCTATGATCAATCCATATCAAATAAACATCGTTTATCATGCGGAGCATATAGTGGAGATTACTCTCACATTATGTCATGTAGGTGTAGGCTTTTAGCAAAAAATAAAACAGTCACCTTTCACCAAGATGTCGCAAGATGTTACATTTATAGTGATAATTTCTTAATTAAATAATTTATTGTTTTTTAACACGATACCTCCGTACGAGTACATATATCAATGCAAGCTAGCTGTCTCGACCACACGCGATCTCGCTAGCGACTGCCCGCGGCTTCTCCTGTTCACAATTCAATGCACATTGTGTACCCGTTTACCATTATTCACCGATAGCCTTTTCAATTGCACTCTTAATGCTAGCTCCAACCCAATGAGGATTGTTCTAAATATACAAAAGCATTATAATTTTCCTATGATCGAATATGAGTACATTATGCGAAGTTCTATGATGTATGAATTAAGTTAAATACAATATTACGTATGATTCGATAGACACGCGCATTTTAGTATCAGTTTGAATAATCCTAGTGAACTGTCTACTTAAACAATAATCTGTAAAGAAATGCAAATTGCATATGATATTAAGTTTACATTTCTTGTGAAATATCCGGCTTGGATGGAGTACGGACATCGTCTCACGTGGCGATGCGCGCGCGCAGGCACCATGCCCGCGACGAATGCATTACTCGCGCCTCTCATCGCTCGCACAATACCATTTCACAGTGTCCATCGAATCGATGACGACAAATCAAAATAATTTACCGATTTCATCATTCGATATTCGTTCCGATATAATTTCCCGGCTTCGTGCCGGAAAATCGTAATGATAATATTACAGTCGGGTTTACCGTTCAGTGGTCATTAAACAATTATTGGTAATGAATTAGTATTATGTAGAGTTTGTTGCATACAATTTCTTGATTATTTATATTTATTTAAATCGCTTTGGTAGGTTACCTACGATTTTATTAGACATAGAGTAAATATGTTTGAGCTGAGATTATTAGGTTTCTAATGATACAAACAGACTACCTATCCAAATTTTACTAAGATAATTTAGCTATACTATTTATTATATAGCAAATGTGCAAAATTCCTCTTTTGGAAAAACTATTCGTAGTATTTCATAGATAAGTATGTATTTCATAGATTGCAATAGTTTGGAAGACTCAGTAGCCAGTTTCGTTCTAGGCTTTGTGTGCTTACCACGTCATTTGGTGAGTTTTTGGTCAAACATAAGCCTTTACAAATTTGTAAAAATGTATGTAGCTCCTAAATCCTAAATATGTAAAGGACGTCAAAATTAAGGTGTTGAATATAACAGAGCTAATTATTTTCTTTAAACATCACTACAAAAAAATTGACAGAAATTCCCGTGCTAACTTTACGGCATTTTTTTGTTTATTTCAGAAGAAATAAAAACAAAAGATTTAATTATTGTTTTCATTTAGCTCACTCATTTAATATTAGGAAAATTATTTTGTTAAAGGAATAATTCATTATTTCATTAAAAGTCGAACACCCAATTAAATAAAAAAAATACATTATTTTGACTGTGCCTGTTTTTTACCGCAATCTCACCATGGTAAATGAGGCTGAAGTAAGTTAACGGCCGAAGGTGCTAAGCACACAAAGCCTAGAAGGAACTAACTCTCAAGTACAGCGGTTGGAACTACTCGCAACACACCGATAAGTGATTGGTGACAGATTTTCATTTTGACGGTGGTAGCCAGCCAGGTGGGTACTACAAATAGCACCCTACCATCGTGCTATGGTTTCCTCATGATGTTTTCCTTCACCAAAAGCTTAAGCTCATTGTAGGAATCAAACCGGGACCTTCGCCTCGGCATCTGACGTCTCTACCTCTGAGCTATCATCGCCTAATTTATTTTATCTGTAGTTTCATGTCCTTTGCACTTGAATAACTGCAAAGTAAACCTAGTATTAAATTAAATGATTATCTTTGGTTGGTTGCTTATTTTTGTAATACTCGTAACAATGAACCCACGCATTCAAGTTGTAATATTATTTGAATGGTACAAACAATGGTTCAAGAAACCAAAGATGCTGCCTCGAAGACTGCGCAAGTTCTGTAGTTACAGATAGATAAACACACATAATAATGAATATAGTACTTACTAATATCTTCATGTCCTTGTGTTCCGCGGACACGGGGTCGATACTAACCTGTAATAGAAAACAAAAATTTGTTATAAAATCATAATTTCTGTAGAAGCATACAAAAATAATCAAAAGAAACTTATCACCTACGCTTATTTACCAACATCTGACCACATACAAGAAATTTCCTATTTTCCCATCAATCAACACGAAATAATAAAAAAAGACATAAAAACAAATTAGAAAGTCCCTAAAAAGTTAATATCATAAGTCGGAGCGTACACACGAGCGAATTTAATTTGGAGCTTTTTTAATTACGGCAGGAGATTCATTCGGAGCGGGCTGGTTTCGGCGCCGCGGCCGCTAGCCCTGTAATTATGGGGCCCATAATTGCGAGACCCAACAGTCTGCACCCCGCACCTAGCCCTCGCCTCGTCCCTCTCTCTAGCAACGGATAGCAATGCGGCTAAAATAAGAACGGTTTTAAGTACTATTTTTGGATTATGGAGTCTTGGTCTTGTAGAGTTGTTTCTTGACCAAGATATACCAAGGACTATTTGATTATTGTCTCAGGTACTTAGAATAGGGACATATGCTAAAGGAAAACCTAATTGATTTCTGTTCGATATTGGTTTTTGTACTATATTCGATCGTAAATGGTAGTCTGTGTTCAGTTGAATGCAAGAGATATTTTTTTAAGTTTGCATGAAGGTATAGAAACAATAACCTCTATGAAAAATATTGGCAGAACTCTTGAATAAGTTATTTTAGTGCAGTCACCAAGATTATATAACTATTCTTACTGTTAATTGATGAAACAATTTATATTAGCTAAAAAAAAATCTAAAATTAACTAAATATCTAAATATTTCATCTACATTTAAAATGTAATTATTTTGGTCTAATATTATTTTTCAATATGTCAAAGTTTCAAATAAAAAATAACAGTAAGGCGCAGATCCCACATCAAGAGTTCTAGAGTTCCGCGTCCCGATTTCTGCATTCCGTGTTGACGATTGTACACACAGCAAGCAGTCTAGAGTTCTAGAGTTCTGCAATATTCGCTACTGATCACATATCATACACTTATTTTACTTTCAAAGGCGCCACATAGCTTACAATCAACGCGGAATGCAGAACTCGGAACTCTAGAACTCTTTTCAGTGGGATTGGCGCCAAAAATGTAGAAAAAGCATTACAATTAATATATCGACGGTCCCTACGTATAAACGGACATGTCAAAAACCATGGTTTACAGGAGAGCGAAATAAAGATTCAAATCAATCTAAAAATAATACTATGTAATAATTTAATATTTTTGTTGTTGTAATGTTATACCGAGTTTAGAAAGTTTATAATGATACTATGTACTTTCCAAATTTATCAGATTTTCTTTGAAAAACTGACAGATGACTGCTTTTACATCGCCTTGAAAATAAATCTTTAACAGTTAAGTCTAACATATCTGTTTATACGTAGAAGATAACATAACACAAATTTATGAAAGAATTTAAGAAAATATGGCATTATATTTCCATCTTAAAAAAAGTTACCTTAAAAATCGTTAGTTCATATCCGTGAATTTATAAAATACACTGATGTAGACATATCTGTTTATACATGGTCATTACAAACTGACTTATGACGATTACTTTGCAATTAAAAAAAAGACATGTTGGTGAAAACTAAAATAACGGAGAGGGTTGAGGGAGATATTTGTTAATTAAAAAGTATTTTAAATTAAATTATTAATTTTAATAGTCAATCAACAATTCTTTATATTTTTATAAGACTAAATAAATTAAGAACTTAAAAAAATAAAATCACAGCGTCATTGAAGATTAAACTAGAAAATATCGGCCTTACTCAAAAACGCTATTTAACTAATCCTACTGATTTAATGGTCTAATAAATAACGCCACCTTTCTGACATTGACAAACAAATTGACCTTATTAGTGTTTCATGAGTTAGGGGGTAAGTGTTAATTCTAGCCAGATCAATTATTAAAAAAACCGGAAGAGTCGGACTCGCTCACGGAGGATTCCTTACAATAATAGTAATATTAACTAACTCAACTTTGCTATGAAATTATTTATTATTAGTTATTTATTATAGACGGATGGACAGCGGAGGCCTAACTCCTGCTATCCATCCGTCCGTCTGTCTGTCCGTATGTAAGTTAACAAGATGGTTGCCCAGCGCATAAACTTGTCCTGTACGGGAAACATTATTTAAACTCATATTTGGTGACCTCCTAGTGGTATTTCAACTCAAGCGTCTTCCGAGTTTTGGGAAGGCACGTAAAATCGTTGGTCCCGGCTATCACTTAATTGTGATTATCAGTACATTAAGGGCTAATGATGATGATGATGATGATACCGAAAGGTGGATAGCGGGCGACTTAGCTAAATTTTGTGGCCTCCTCATTCTCCGTACCAAAATACCTTAGATTTCTTTTACTGGGGCTGCATACAAGAAAAAGTGTGCTGCTGAAAACCAATATAAAATCTAGGTAAACTGCGCTATAAAATTATGGTTCTCGCTTTATGGAATAAAAAGATTCAAGTATTGTACTGTTTTAAAATTGTGAATAAATGGGTCTTCTTTAGAAACGACTTGCCGGGGTTAGTGTAGTACTTTTTTAAACTATGATGTGTCAAAGTTCGCTGGTATATTTTTTCTAAAACATGACTATCAATTATTTTTGACTAAATTAACAATGTTCGTTGTTAGATTTGTGACTACGAATTGATAGCATGGTTATATAGGAAGACGTTATTAAAAAAAAAAACACTGCAAAATTGGGAAATTTGTAATCACAGTGCCCAAGATATGGTCTAGGGTGTCGATTTTCAACTCTACTACAACTACGAGTAGTTTAATGATAAAAGAGTTGAAAATCAAAAGAAAAACAATCCATGTCTCGACATGGATTGTTATTCTTTTGATTACCATGCCGGTATAGACTAATCTTTCGCCCACTTGACCCACTTGACCTTAAGTATCGGGACATTATATTGTTGCTTTTATAGGTGAAATATTTTTTTTATAAATTATGTACCTAGTTTATCCATTACAAACATACATACAATCAATCTCTTTCTCTTTATAACATTACTGTAGATAAACGTAAATGAACACGAAGTGGTAAATAAATTTTGTAATGAAACATATAAACAAACATGTAGGACATGCCTTCATTGACATTTATATTATACATTGCTAAGTTAGAAAAAATTTCACACTTTTTATGTATTAACTAATACTTTAAAATATACATTTCGAAATTATTACTTGATACTTCCCCATAAATCCATACTTAAATTTGACATGGCCGCATTCACACCGTGTGGCGCGCATTTTAAGACACAGTACAAAACGACAAGTCTGATATGTCCGCATCTACGACACAAATTCTTCGATTATAACATAGTTGTTCTCTTATACGTTTTTAATTTCCAGTAAACTACTTTATATTTTACTAAATATTGTATATGGATAGTTGCGTATCGATTGACTGAAACCAATTATGCAATAAAAAAAAATGCATTTTTTGACATGTCTGTTTATACGTAGGGACCGTCGATATGATCTAGACTTTTAGAGAAATTCGACAATGGCAGTATTAGCTATATGTCACCATTCTCCTTTATAATGTCTGATTACGAACATAAAACTATAACTTAATAGCACTTATAATGCGCATCAATCGTGGTTCTTTCTAACATGGTAGCCATAAAAGGATTGTATTTTAATCGTGATGACTCGCTTATTGAGAAAGAAAAAATATTTTAACTCTACATTAACATAATTATACATTTGATCAATGACTAATACACGAATGAACTACTTATGCAGATGCACCAAATAATTAGTTGAAAATAAGCTGCTTTTTAATTTATCTTTATTTGATTTGGATTTTTAGTACATTTACAGTTTATGTTACTAGTTTCATTAAATTTACGTAAAATATGTCAAAACTTTAAAAATACAACATGTATAACTATTAAAAAAATCGGCGAGTCGGACTCGCGCACCTAGGGTTCCGTACAGAGAGACTTGTAGGTATGTAAATAGTTCATTTATCACGAGAATCGTGTCACGAAGATTTTTCCCCATTTTTTCCGATTATGTTATGTCTTTGTGATGTAACTACAAATTTACGGTTTTCGGATTTCCTCCTTTACTTGTGCTACATGACCTTGCTTCTTGCCAAATGTCATAATTCTAGGTCAACGGGAAGTACCCTATAGGTTTTGATTCCCTTACAATCGTTAAAATCGGCAGTCTTTTTTTAGCCTTGACTTCGAAGTTTGATTTTTTCTCTGCTCCAAGTGATTGCAGACTTGGGTATTTGATATTATTTTTAGCTTGATACCTCAAAGCGTTGCTGAGAAAAAGGGTCTTGAGAGACGGACAACAAAGTGATCCTATAAGCGGAACCCTTATAGGATCACTTTCTTTTCTTTCGAGGTACAGAACCCAAAAAATACCATAAATGCGTATATTAAAATGTACTTATATCAAACATTATAAACAGTATTGAGTTAGGTTATACACAATTGTGTTAGAAGGAAGTCAATAATGGAAGAAAGGCCTCTCACGGTTCATTGTGGCGGCGCGACGATATGACGGGCCGCGACGACGACGGGAGGTGTTTGTGCGCCGTAATCACACACCTAATCACACCAATTAAATATTTTTATTCCCATTCTACCTTTGTTGGCCGCCGAGGTGAGCCTTTGTTAGCTCATTTTTGTGGACGCCTTTTATTTGCCGACGCAACGATGGAATGTTTTTTGCGAACACGATTCACGTAATTAGAAGTCTCGTGGGTAATCATATAGCTAATTATTCTATTTTTGGAGTATTAATTTTTAATTCAAATTGTATTACTTGTCCGGTTGTTATTTTATTGTTTCTTTATTACTGTTTAAAGTTTTTTTTAAATGGTCTGTATTAATGTTAGGAGGTTCATTATGCGAAAGATGGACTTGCAGATTAATTATATTACATTTGGATTAAATTAAGAGTCATACATAGAGCATTTTAAATTAATAGCGACATACGTGGGAATTCAGCATCCAACAAGTGCCACAATTTTATTAAAATTTGTCTTTCTTGTAGAAAAAAGTACGGACTAGGCTATCACCATAACGTAAATGTGACGGACCATTAAAAAATTGGTCGTTCGTTTTTATTAAAGTAGCCTATGTCCTTCTCCATACCATAGGCTATCTGCGTGCCGAATTTCATCGCGATCGTTTCAGCGGCTTAGGAGTGAACGAGTACTGTCATACAGAGTTACTTTCGCATTTATAACATTAGTATGTATGTTAGCTATGTAGTTTGCTTTAATTTGAAATAAAATACACAAACACACCCTAAATGGAAATTTGCAATAACATTTTAAGATGAAAATTATTTACCCAGGAAAAAATCAAAAAAGGCAATAAGATTATTAAGACAATTATATCAAACCAATGACCCGTTTTTCAACTATTATAAATATTAATAAAAAATTACCTCGTTGAAGTACCCATTATTGATATTGTGCTGCACAGGGTGCGAGCCCCCGTGCTGTTGGTAGTACGCGCAGTTCATACTGGCCCATCAGATTCTTATACGACACCGGGAAACTCACTCAATGTCACTTGTATTTCACACGCGAAAAACAAATTTTCACTTCAAAGAAAATTTCTCGGAGCAATTATCTCGTAACGAATCGATGCGACGACCGAATCTCGCCTACTAATTGCAGGGTTCCAGGTTCGTTTGAGCGCGAGTGTGGTCTCTCTCGCACACGTTCCGTCTCTGTCGTGGGCCGCGTGGTGCGCTGGTGCGCTTGTTTGTTTACTCGCGGGGCGGCGCGAGTGGCACAGGGCGGCTGCCGAGGGCGGGAGCTTTTATCGCACACGCAAAACTAATACAAACTCTACAACGCACTTTTTAGTGCTGTATTCTATATTTTTTCAATAAGGTCTCCAAACATTTTATTTACTTGTAATTTTGGTCATTATAATTAAATCATGTTTTTTATTCCCCATTTAAAACATAATATAATGAAATTAAGTAAGGATGGTCAAATAATATATATTCCAGTTTCCTTATATTATCAGTTATATTATAGTATTATTATCAGTTGTGAAAATATCTGACTAGTAAATAAATCTCCGTTCTCTCCGTTGCTGTTCTCTACCAATTCATGAACGTTTTGCACTCAAAAGTTTGACAAAACGTAAATTGTGGAAATACGTATTTCTAAATTATAGCAAACCTTTATTTGTAATTAATTTCAGCTGTGAAAAGTTTTGTACACGTATGATACAATTAGGATTTTTTTACGTCATTGGATAATAAATGTTTCCGGTCCGTAATAAAGAACATTGGGATTCGTTACCCCGGTGACTATTATAAATGGTCCATTTTTTACTCTCCCAATCTGTGTGGGGGCGGATACGGCTCGTATGACAGGATACACTTTCCTTTTACACTATTGATATCACGCGAAACGTGATCACGTGATTCCGTAACAGCTGTTACTTTACACTGACGGGGATTTTAATAAAACGGTTTTGAAATATGTAGTTAAAATGCACGTTTAATAAAATCTGTCACGACGTACCTACCGATGTGTTCCGATAGCTGCATTTCACCCTTTTAGGTTCTTACCACCTTCGGCCACAATATCATCACTGACCATACTGAGTTTGTAGTCAAACATACTGAAACCCTTTTTTAACTCTAGAATGCCCGATAGATACTCTGAAATATTTTTCCTGCAAAACAAAACAAAACGGCAACTAGAGTAGAGATGTCCCCGACGATACGGCGAGTATTTTGTATAGAATATAGAATAACATGCGCAAATAATAGTGATTAGAGTGCTCGCACTGTGGGTGAGCGCGTGCGCGGATATAATTATTGTAATCTCTGTGCGCACGCTGCGCCTGCGACGCGACGCGACGCCGCGCGACGCTCCCGCCGCGCCGCGTTCCTCGCGCCTGTTACTTACTGTTCTATTGTTTACTGTGACGAGTTGATCAAACCCACCCTGTATTATATTATTACATAAAATATTTGTTAATTTATCCTAAGTAGGAGTTCCAAGTATATTCTTGAATAAATTCATAAGTAAATATTATAATAAGCCATCAGGGTTAATTTTCAGATAGTCGTATGTGAAGTAAGTCCCAGGATATTATTATTGTATTGATGAAATGTTACAAAAATAAGCATGTTTTAAATCATTTTTTGCTATGTTTCGGTAATCAGTTTTACCAGATGTTTTCACTTGTAGTTATGGAACGCATGAGCCAACGGATTAAGACCGAAGGCAGACACAAAAACGCAGGCACCGCCGTAGATACGTAAATAATTTGGTTAAAAAATAATAGTAACAATAAAAAAAACTTCAAATTATGAACTACCCATACAATAATTTATTATTAATAACAAATATTGCGAATGTAAACACGTATACAAAATGTAGTCGCGTGCGCATCTGGCGCGGTGCCGCCCTCGTCTCCGCCCAGCCTCCACCCTGACTCCAAAGTATTCCACGTATCCAATTGCAATTACAAAACAACTAATACTCATTCATTTCATTATTTTCAGGCCTTATTGTATCCGATAAATAATAAACTATTGAAGTATTGTAAGTACAGTTGTACTTTCTTGTATTTTATTTTTACTAACTACAATTATTAGGGTTGATATTTCAATGGCCAGAAGCAGTATCTAGCTGTTTAAGCAAAACCCAGTGACACAGTAAAGCCTTATATTTTATTCAAAATAAAATCGATTTTCACGGTTAAAAATATTGCAGTAAAGCAAATGGAAAGGTTTATGGAGTGGGCAGCTCATTAGACATTATTCGATGCCTTATTCACGTCAAACTTTGATATGCTTGCTTCAAAACGTAATTGTTAGTCGGTTAACTTATAGGTATATTTTTGTGATACATAATGATAAGTGGTACCTACTATAGTTCTAGTACCTTTAATTTTGTTCTTCGTACACTGCATAAAATTGTTTGAAAACAAATAATCGTTGATCAAACTAATTACAAATGTACTAAGATTCCTTTATTTTTTTTTCATTTAACCCAAAAAGAAATATTGTTCCCAATTCGTCCCGATTCTGTGACTTGACATGGCAGAATACGAATATCTTAACAATGAGGTAACTAAATCTAAAACTATTAAATGGGATGTGTCTTGAATTAAGTTTTAATTAACACATATTTTCAACTATAGTAGTTCTGACGAATTTTACTAGAGTAAATGAGAATCTAACGAGGTTTATTTAATAAGTACTGACTTGTAAGTAAAGTATAATCATAAAACCGCTCAACCGTAGCACACATAGTCCATGTCATATTAACAACGAAATAAATAGCAACAGTATTTCACATACACGTGAATGCGTTTCCCCTTCAAAGACATATTGTGCAATACGACAGTCGCTCACTATAGAAGGGGTGCAATATATCCGGTTGCAATCTTACACCAACTTCCTGACTATTGCGTTGCGTCGGTTGCAAACGGCTGCAAGCATGAGCTACTCATATTGTCACTTAAATCTGTCTTCGCATAATTGGCGTCCAACATATTTATTATTGTATTTAATTTATTTGAGCCTTTGACTTAATTTATAGTTAGATTACCGATTAATTCTCTCAAATATAGTTTAGTTTCTATTGATACTTCTATTTGACGAATAGCAATCTATAGTTATTTTTGTGTAATCTTACAACTATAGCTTATCTAATCTACATTGTAGCAATAAAACCATAGATAATCTTTCGGATATAGTACCCAAAATATTGTCCAAGTTTCATTCATAACACATGTGATTTGTCCTTTTAGATACGGGGGTATTGTTGTCGTAGTCAGCTTAGCGCTATTCACTTGGTTCCATTCAACGAGTGCGCGGATTCAATGGCAGGACATTTGACGACCGCTTCCTATGCAAAATGTCGCGTAATCCGGGAATAAAGGCATTCATTTGAATGTTTCCGCTGAGCTGCAACTGTATGGGAACCGTGCACAAGTGTCGACACAATGAAGTGTCGCGATGTCGAGATGTTCACTTGACGGAACGACATTTAGATGTCAGTCCTCGACTCTGTTTACGAACATAATAGGATTAAATGTGAAGAGCGAATTGTGTTTTGGGATATATTAGTGATATTTTGATATTGTTGAGGTAAGAAATTAGAGTACTCTGAAATCTGCAAGTTTATTTGTATGGACGGCTTAAATCCATATCCGGAGTAATAAAGTTCAAATTATCTGCAAACATTTCGATTGAATGAATAATGAGAACAGTTTAGGTACACGTAATATAGTAATATTCATTCATGAAAATATTGTAAAATGTAGTGAGTACAGTTGAAGTGCATGTTGTCGGTATGGTGGCGTGTAGCCGGTGCGGCATGCAGCGGGCAGGCGCGAGGTGCGAGGCGCGAGGCGCGAGGCTCCGCGCCGTGCTCATGACAGCAACACCGCCGACGCGCCGCGATGTGCCAAACAACAAAATAAACCAGCGAACCCGTGTAATAATGGTGTTTCCACCCTGTAACAATAACTACATAATAGTCGAGAGCTTTTACGAGCTTTTGTGAGCTCGTCGAAGCTTCTACTTGGTGTTTTTTGTGATGGACGCCGCTCGTCGCACCGCGCTTCACTTTATGACCGAGAATATTTTATTGAATACTTACCCCGGACTTAAAGATTCACCACTGAGTTCAAAGGGGCCCTTAATCGGTTTACTGTTTGTGCCTTCATCATATGGTTTGGCGGATGAAATACTTTCACCCACACAAGTTACCCAGAACTCTTATGGGTGCAATCCCATATTCACTGCACGTATACAAACTGACAAGAGAATCGAGCGAACCACAACGCGAGACACTGACAAAGCACCTATTACCTTATAAGTGCGAGTACCTACACTGCACTTCGTAAAATCGTTCAATATCAGACTTGCCTGCGCTCGAGATAAACATTTCCAATTATAAAAAATGGTTAACGCAACCATTTAAATTAAAAATATAATACCCTAAGATGACTGAAAATAATTGGATATTAATTTGGTCTTCATCTTAAAAGTTTCTCAGTTATTTCGAGTATTAGATAGGTAGCACATTTGAAAGCTTAACTTTTGCAGGCAGTATACTTAATTCACTATTAATACCTAGGTAGGTAATATCTGAAATAAACCAGCTGCCATTAAGATTAAATTAATTACGCAAAGATTTTATTAAATCTAAGCGCATAGTTTAGAGAAGACTTGTAAGTTTAACGGCGAAGCAGCGCGGAGATAGTCCGTTGTTGAGATAAAATTAATGGCCGCTATTAAACCGCGAAACACTCCGCGGAAGACTTCATTAATTTTCCACAACGAATACGCCTCTAAATGCTTGAGATCGTCCAACGATAGATTTATTAATAATTAAACATTATAGTTTATTTCCTTATCTACTATTATATCTTTTTATCAATGCATAAATGAGAAACGATACCATTTATGCATCGTATGTAGATAATATAGGTAGGTCGAATCAGGTGAGTATGAATTCAAAAGGAGGGTGAGGATGGAGGTCAGGGGGGGAGGTCGATAGCCGCAATAAATCAAGATATTATCTTCGTGCGAGCATTACGGCCTCGATACCGAAGGGTAAGTCGTCGGACCCCGGCGGATATACCCAGATAGGTATGGGCATCATGCGCACTCTTAGTTAATCTATAATGCATTTGTGTCATAAGTGATTAGAAAGTAGCTTGATCGTCAATTCATAAATGGATAAGGGAAATTGGTAATGTTTTTTTACCGTGGATAGGCCTGTGTAGCCAAGTCGCTTTGGATATGGCTGTAAAGCACATAAAGATTGGAAGAGAGCGGCTCTCAAGTTCAGTTGCAGAATACACCGGTAGATGCTTGGCGATAGATTTTCAAGTTAAGGGTAGCAAGCAGCCAGGCGGGTAGGTACTACAAAGTACCCGACCACTGTGCTATGGTTTCTTAACAAAATTTTCCTTCACCAAAAGCACAACCTTCGCCGTAAATGACGAAATGTCGCAGTGAAGGTTAAGCTTTTGATAACGACAGCTATCACTGCCATGTTTCATTTCTCACTGATTTGAGTAGTGAGATCCTGATTTTATAAATTACGGTTCACCTACAATCTGAAAACTAAATTTTTAAGATGCATTTGTATTATATCTAACAGGCGATTAATTATTATCAGAATGAAATTCGTATTCCTTTAATTTCCAAATTGGAGATAAATTTTAAAACGCGCTATAGCAATAATCAATAATGCTACAAAGTATAATTACACACTAAAGCGTATAATTTTAAAGCCATTAATTAAAATTCAACTAAAGATGGAAACAACAAAGTATCTCGGGAATCACAAATCAAACGCAACTCGGCGATGGCCGGGGGCGCCATAAATCAGAGGCGCGCTTAGGCCTTCTTAGCTTTTCTAGATAGAGATTTATCCCGTAATAACATGTTGTTTTTCACTAAATCAACCACCGAATTATCCGGTAGAGCAGCAATGATTAATCGGCAAGGCTGCCGATGTAATGACGGGTGCATAGAGCGATGCGGAGCACGACACGGAAGATTGCCAGCGATAGGAACTGTGTCCACGCCTAGACTACTTACTGCCACGGTAAGTGGATCGAAAATAACCCACTAAATAAAATGTTACTGCGTCTATGTAACATAATTCGATAACTGAAGTTATTGCTACAAACAAATAGAAAAGAGCTATCGTATAGGTAGGTAAGTGGAATTAACTAAACATAATTTGTTTATAAGTATTAATAAAAATATTTACTAAAATAATTAAAAGTATCAATTTAATGTGATTTCAACAAAGATTTGCTCTGTAACCTTGTAAGGCAAACAATCTTTAGAGCGAGTAGCATGAACGCAATTATATCGGAACGAGCGTTGTCCGCTGAGATCACCGTGCGTCGTCGCGTCGGAATCTCAACTCGGTTCATCTGTTCAACGATTAACTTTAATTAAATGCTATCTTTAATTAAACTTACATGCGGCTAACGATATTTCATAAAAAAATAAAATACGATTGTAGTGCAACTAGGAAATCTTTATTAAGATTGCGACTGCAAAGAGGCGGGGCGGTCCACTTGTTTGTGAATTTGAATAATCGCCGCATTACAAGTTTACATTATTACGTACGATCAAATACACCGCGAATTTAACATATAATTATACACAGTAAGCGGCGTACACCGCGTCTACTGGAATGTTCCGCATTAATCTGATAGGTATGTACATTAGTCGGCCGAACATTAACTTTTAGCTAGATGTTTGCCACTCGGACGATTTGTACTCGCTGCTGCAATTATGAACGGATAATATTCAATTAGTTCTTCCATGCACCGCACAGTTCAACTAATGTAAAAAATTTCTACCTATATGTTTTTAAATATCAACTTTGGATTTTTAAGCACTCATTATGATTTCTTGAATAGACGAAGAAACACTTTAGTCCAAACTATTTTTATCCATACTTTTAAAAGTAACTTCTCGCATACTTCTTTATGCTTTATTTTTCTATCAGGAAGATTTACAAGTATTTTATTTGCTTACTTTTACACTTTTTCTGATGCTTATCTGAATATCGAATAACTTATGGAAGGAAAAAGTGAGACAGAATGGCGGGCCGGGACCATAAAGTCGATTGATCACAGGCACACATACGCGGCAAAATTCCAAAGTTTGCATACGACGTGCAACACACAGAACATATTTCAACGATAATGATAGCGAGCGAGCGTGATAATAATTGTTATTACTATGATCCACATCTGCTATTATTTTATAATTGAAGGCTTTTGGGTGAAACCCTGCAATTATAAGGAGAGCCTGGAGCAACAACAACCAACATGCAACGAGGTGAACGAGTTTTTGCCTCGTTCCCCAAA
Source organism: Polyploca ridens (assembly GCA_951394255.1). NCBI lineage: Eukaryota > Metazoa > Arthropoda > Insecta > Lepidoptera > Drepanidae > Polyploca > Polyploca ridens. The sequence continues at coordinate 7,008,076 of OX596247.1, forward strand.
TTATGATATATTTAGTTAGATACCTACTAAGATCCGTTCCCGCAATCATGAACAGGATGAATCGGCCGATTTTAATATTATCCAATCTATACGGTTAATGTAAAATTGCATTGACGTAAACTAAATGCTTGGGACATTTTGGATTTTATTTTTTCTAGTTCGATATATGATAGATGGCTTATTCACATAAATGGTTATTTTTTTCTGTATACTTTTTTTTTTCTTAAATATTCCAAAAAAAACACGTAAATCCTACTTAAACAAAATAAACGAATATGTAAGATTAAATGTTACTTTATTCATTATTTACATATTCATAAACAAAAATTATGTTTATTTCTATCTGATATACTTATAAGCAACGGTCGCGATCGTTCGATTAACTCACGACATATTAATCGGCCAAAAAATCTATACACTTTAATCCCTCCGCAGTCCTGAGAACGGAGAGTTCATTATTTATTATGAATATTAGTCAATTTTTATTTAGTCAAAAAAAGCGGGCAGCGACGTACGGCGGGACGAGCGCCCGTCTGCAATTAACTGAGGCAACCCTGTAATTATGGACAGTAAATTTCTGGACGCGTCCTGACCGCGGGTATATTGTTCTATCTGCTCGTCGTATTGTGGATTAGCTCACCGCTTACCGTACTACAGCTCATCGCTGCCGAGCGCTTGCCGCTGAGCCTCTCCGGTTAAACCGAGATGTGACTAACATTGCTTTGTTTTTAATCATTGTTTTGCCTATTGGAGCTTAATATTTGGTTTGAATCTTATAAGTATATGCTCATATTAGTATACGGAGGTGTGGAAAGGAAATTGATTGGTGCAGCGAGTTTTGGAAGACATTGCAGGTAAATTTTTCCACATTTTCCACATACACTTAAAATATTTATTAGTGATACGACAAGATACATAAAAAATAAATTAAAGACATAGCTTTACTTAAAAAAAGATCGATTAGCGCTTATTTACCAGCTATCAACAATGATGATGAAGCACGAGCTCCCCTATTCTAAAGTAACCGTTAAAATGTCGAAAAGTTTCAACTACCAATGCAGACAAGGCGACGAAGAAATAATATTTTCAAAGTTAATTACATGAGGGCTCTATCTGCGGCTGGTATCGCAACGCAGTGACTCGTAATTGAGTTTCCTATTTAAATAATTTAGTTCGGAGACTCGAAACGGTCCGATCTCATTTTCATAGAAATATATGATAATTACATATATTTTACGAAAGCATCTCGTTACGGAATCAGCATCGTCCTTGAGTTATAATTTGTATTACGAGTGAAAAGGATGTTACTCGTCATTTTTGACATTACCTAAGTATAATGATATTCATAACAGGAAATAGGTATCGATATTGAAGCCCGAGCGTGTCGATCTCTGACCCTCATTCATTCACAATTAGAGTCGTGTCGTGACACATAGTGCCGTGCCGTGTCGTTGTCGTGTTTCGTCGTGATTTCGAGACACAATGGGATTCCCGTCATGACTTGGCAGAATGCTGAGCCATTCATACTCTTTACACCACACACATGAAATGATGCCTCTAAATACTTCTAGGAACTTATGTAGAGTTCGATTGTAAGTTATGCCTTACTTCATTGAAAGTTATAACTACATATCTTACTTAAAGTGCGAAGATACATAGAGATTAATAAGCAACGTCTTATTTTTGTATGAATAATTTTTTTTTTATACCACTAAGGTGGCAAACAAGTGGAAAACAAGCATATGGCCCGCCTGATGGTAAGCAGTTACCGTAGCCTAAGCACGCTTGCAACGCTAGGGGTATCACTCGCGCGTTGCCGACCCTGAAGAAATCTCTTCACACCCTTTTTGAAGAACCCCATGGTAAAACCACATAATCAAAAACATTAAGGAAGAAACTGCAATTAAATTAAATCGTTACCATGTCTCATTTTGTACATATTTAATATTACAATGTAATTTTAAATAAATGTAAAACGACAAAATGTTAGGAAGATTCCGAAATACAGAAATGGACAAATCAGGGCACATACAAAGGTCCAAGCGAAGCTGTTCGAAACGTGTGCTACGAATAACGACCTGCGACCTGCAATTTGCATACAATGTCCAATGCGTGGGCGATGTAAGCGCATTCTTCATCGTGCATACTTCGAACGGCTATCTATAGTGATGTATGTAGTTATTTACAGCTTGTAACCAATGTAAATGCAAGGAAAGCATATGTATTGGGCTTTGTTCTTAGATCGGGAGAATAAATCGTGTTAGATGTTAAATGAATTTTCTAACGTAGATCAAATTCACTTTTGTTCGTTTTACATTACAGTATCGTTCTGTGAGCGTCTAGGATTTAATGAAAACATTTTTAAATGTATATCATATTTGTACTAACGTACCATAAAAGTGTATATGCCTAAGCATAATAGGTAACAGTTTCCAAAAAAACAATCGGACGTAATCACATCGGCATGTTTATTTCTATCGGCAATTTTTCAGCGCTCTTGTTCTGCAATGCGGTTGCCAGTTGGCAGGAGATTTATTGCGTTAGAGGAGCTCACCCTCGTCGCGTCGCGTCGCGTCGCGTCGAATCAGGCGCATTGTGATTAATGTTCGTCCGATCTATTTACTGCCCGATCTACATGTTAACCTGTTAACTCTGCCTGCTTGTAAACTAGATGATAGTTTAGGATATGCCAATATGGCGACTTATCGAATAAAGTTTCAAAGTTTTCCAACTACGAATTACGTTATTTTAAACATCAAATAAATTCAATCGAAAACATATTACTTTACTTCCATGCTCTGCACGTTTATTTTAATTCAGAACAGACAGACATACATAAAAAGTTTCGAGCATATAACAGGCATAACAAAATGAAACGGCGATAATTTCTCATAACACACTTGACTCGTTCCCATCGTGCATGGGGCATGGGGTGAGGTCCCGTTGACCACATTACGAGCGCGACAAAGCAGTGCACCCCCGGGGTCTATTTATCAAATGATCATTTGATTTTCTTGTGTTTGATCACTGAACACATTAAAATTTGCAACAGCTACTGGTGTTTTGTAGCTTCACTCTTTATTTTTTAATAAAAAAAAATTTGTTCCAGATAAAATGTATAAAGCTTGCAAGTACTATTACAAAAAGTATACTATGTATTTACTTTTTATTAACAACATGGTAAAAATAGGTACGACTAAACAAAATATATTTAGATGCCAGCATATTTGATATTGCTAGTGTCCATAGGCCACAGTTGTCACATACCGTGAGGTGGACCTACTTGTCAAATTCCTGCATTACAAAAATAACAAAGAGCGGATTTTTCACTTATTAACAACTTTCTATCGAAATCAAAGCTCAACCGGAATCGAATCCCCACACTCTACAAACAACTGAGCCTAAACGCATTTGGTGACTTCCGCGCACCCTCGCCCTCTTCAGTGAGGATACGTCTTATAAAATACGATCTGTTTTGATTGTGGCCTGGGGCACAAATCAATTAGGCCTCCCCCTCGGCCTCCCGCAGCGCTGCGCCCGCGACACCCGAACCAGTGGCCCGTTTTATGACACATCTCACAACGAACCGAAAAGCGATTCATTAACATTCACAGACTTTATTAGGACCAATTGACGCGATCCGTTTTATTGTTGCGCATAATAATCATTGATTGGTTATTTTATTGTGATTGTATTTGTGTAGCAGTAAATTAATTTATAATTAGAATCTGATGGAGTCTGTGAACTGTTAAGTAGCATTTAGTTTTTTGGAGTGTTTTTTTTAGAATAAACAAACTTGTATTAGTCTTTCCTTGAGGAACTAACAATTCGTAATGGATTCCATAAGTGATCTCAGAATATATTCAGAATAACCAACAATTTTAATCATCAGATTTTGCCAAAATCATATTTCTTGTGTATGTACGTAATTATTTTTATTTTCAAGAAGTCGTAATTGGGTAAGCGTACAACGCACATTTAGATATACGGCTGCATTAGATTATAACCCATATCGATTTACTATTAATCTTCCATTTAATATAGAATCTAATATAGAAAATAATGACGTAATAGAGGCCGCCGGCGACAGGGTCGTTTCCCACGCCCGCGCCGCTGCGGACAAATTTAATGTTTTTTATAAGGATGAAAATAAATTAAGTTTCGGTAATCAGACGCCGGTCGATTCCTGACCCGCTTCTTCGCAATATTTCTAAAGCTATTACAAATACATTTATATTACCACACAAAAAATCTCTCGAGCAATTTTCGCCACATAATGAGGCCATTACGGGGAATTTTGTTTTACCAACATAATAACACCGCCCTTTATTCGAACGATCCCGTCCGCGGACGACTTCGTGTTTTAAAGGACAATATTATTCCAGACTTGATGAGATTTTCGTGCTACAAGTTTAAAACTAAATTGGCATCATTATGTATTTAACGCTGCGGATTAAGAGAACAGAGGTCGAACTGAAAGGTCATTCATCCCAGTATACATACACGTTCTTCTTAATATCCCATTCATTTTAATTGTTAACTTATTTGTTATTCATTATTTATCTGGTAGGTACATAAAGAATGTATTAATTATAAACGTAGATTCATGTTTTAACTTTTATGCAAATGTGAATCATTTGGGTACCAATTGCTCAAATGTGGAGTCATTGATGACTCATAAAATGTTTTCATGCTCAGAACCGTCCTCTTGAAACTTTTTGAGACTGATAGCGCTTTCGCTGACACCTTGCCAAGGTGAATAAATTGGTTGTAAGAAATTAAATCCAATATTCTTTAATAGGGCGACATAGTCGCAATGCTCTTTAAAATTAATAATATGATTAATACTTTATCAGATACGATACAAAACTTCATTCTCACCTGCTACCTATCTAGATTACCTTACATGAAGACAGACTTTCATATATTATTTCTAAAAAGCTAGCACAAAATATTAGTCTTAAGCCAGCAATTTGCACTTACGAATGAGATTGGTAGAAACCGTAATTAACAGTTTAACTACTGAGGCAAGGCTATTAATAAGATCTGGTACTCATATTTTTACTACCTGCGTTCATGCAGTTACCTACAAACATAAAGAGAATCATCGTTTTTCTTTAATAAAACTATTTACTTGAAATATAAAACTTGTAAAACCATGATGAGATTATGGTCAAACAAGAGACTGTCGATATTAAAATTATAATATTCCATAAAATAAATGATACAATTCATACTGAAATCAGATATGGCAGTAAAAATAATTATGAAGAAAATTTAAGATCGAGGAAACACTCCATTTCAAAATATGTCAACCAATAATAAATACAGGTTTGACGTAGATGCGCTATTACTAATTGATACTTACTTGTACCTATAGCCCAAGGATGTTAACCACCTGTAGGTACGTACAAGCCGGCACGCACACATTCACACATTAGTTGAGCGCTAGTAATCGAGGTGGCCGACTCCATAGACACAGTTTTTTGTAAGCGAGAATATGTCCTCCGTAGTCTGTGCTATAGCCAATATTAATCAGACTACGTTAACGACAGGCATAGTGATGCTAAGTTACACGCGCATGCGCAAGTTGGGCAGCTGGCTCGTAATAGCGCGCTCGTGAGCTGTTCATTATTACGTCGCCGAGCTCGCACCGCACCCGATCTGCGGCATCCTTCGCTAGATCACGCTTTCTAACTCTTACACTACATTACTTATTACTTTTCACTATACTTGTAAGCTTTGCAAATAAAGATATTAGCTCGTAGTATTTCGTAGCATAGTTCGTAGCACTACTACGGATATGTATTTTCAAACTAATATACCATTATTTTTAAACGACTTAAAAAAGGAGTAGGTTCTTGAATAATCAAAAAATGGCAGCATATACATTTTGGTAGAAATGTATATTTTGTATGGAACACGTCATGCTTTCGCTGACCTCAAAACGGTGTCAGAGTTCTTATACGTCGTTATTCTATACTTTTTAGTGTAAACCTTTTCGAATATGTATTTAACCACAATCTCCGTCCGTGGGCGTGGAAAGAAATGTTCTGGCCGAAGGTAAGCACACAAGCTTGCTAAAGATTTCTTTGACCAAATCTCAAATTCATTGCAGAATTCGATCCCACAACGTTCGTCACGGCATTCGATGTCACTACTACTGAGCTATCATCACCATAAATATAAGTCAATTAATAAAATAATGATACCTAATTAAGGTAATATTATCATCGACGACTCAATCGCAAGTAAAAGAAAGTCTAATTATGAACATTGGCAAAAAGGAATGTGGCTATCGAAACTGCTTTTACGTGTCACGTGATGCAGCGAACATCAACAGATTAATTTTGTTGTTGTATAGAAAGACCATAATTATTACATGCTTTATTGAGGCTTACTATTCAAGCTTAAAAATGTAGTAGATTGAGTTGATTTTGGCACGTCATAAGCTCCAGAACGCGTGTTCCATGTGCGCTGCGCCGGCGGTGCGTCGCTCCCGACATTATCCTTGTAATTGGCGATTTTGTGCAATTTATGGCGATTCGTGCAATTTACGAGCAGCGGACAAGTGGGCGACGTAGTTTTTTTTTCCAGGGCTCTAGTAAAATTGAGTCAGAGTTTCAATTAAAATTTTATATTCCACAAATTACCTGCCAATTATTCTCCATTAGGCCGCATAAAATAACCATGAGATTATTTTAGCCTATATTTTTGATTCATTTGAAAGTAATAAGTACATATAAATATTTTCCAATAGTATTATAACCTTTTTCAATTTAAAGCATTAAGCTTTAAATCCAATAGTCATGAGATAACATCAGATATTCAGAATTTTCTCCTGACTAGTTACGTATCAGTACGTGAGACATTTAAAAGCTTATTTGAGAATGCAATTTGTGACAACGATTATAGTTTTGATGAAATAATTGTTTGCGAATTATTATATGATAATTTAATGTGCCCCTTGAGCAATAAATTGCACGTAATTTAAACCGGAGAGTGGACGAGTCCCGATCGACGCGTACGCGTACGTCAGACAGCGAGTGTATTGCAGGCACGCATGCGCCCAAGATAAATATTGCATACGTAATTGCCGCACCGTTGTCCACGTAATAGTATCGTATGACATAAGCAGCTGTACTTGATTAAATAATTGCATATTTTTCATCATGAAAACAATATAATTTTGAGATATTAAAAAGCAAGTATCGGCACATTATTCAATATGCAATAAAGAGGTTTATTATGACGCGTGTGTGACATCTATACATGATAACTGCTGGTGTGCCTATATTGGTAGTTATTATCTCACACACGATAGGTATCTGCAGATGTGAGAAGCTGGACTTTGGAAACGAGCTTTTATCTTATCCACTGTGCTACTGACTGAGTAAACAATAAGCCTGTTTACCGAACTAAAATGATTAACTATATTAGTTATCTTAATCTCAGTTAAATTGAAAAACAATATAAAGACGGAATATATTTTATGGTGTTTTAACCTGCCAATGAACGTTACAGACTTAAAAAAACAATATCAAGTGTATGGGACACGTCAGTCGAAAGTGTCTCGTCCAAAATAACCCCGGCCAGATATCCGCCGCTCTTATGACAGCGCGGCCGATATTTATGTCGCGCGGCCCCGCCCACCGCCGTGGCTCCATTCAGCCTGTTTGTATTTATTTCGTGCCTATTTATTTGTATTTGACTTCGCTTTTGAATAATGCATGAACGGAGCGTTTCCGTCGTGTGTAGGCAGCGTGACGCCGCGCCGACGCCGCCGCCGCTCCTCGCGCGACCCTTGACGCTACTTCGGCACTTTTCGCCTCTAATACCGCAAACCACCACAGTTGGCAGCCCCAAAAGTTTATTTCAGCGTTTTTTGAATTGTAGCGGTGACCTCAATGCGCCGCATAAGTTATGTGACTTCAGCCGTGTAAGCTAAAACATTATCGATGGAAAATTATTAGTATTAATTCGACGAATTTCTATCGTGTATTCTCACGGAGTTAATTAACATAGGGTGGGGAACAACGAAATTAATTATCGATAACAGCATTCGATCGGTGGATGCGTTCCTTTATTATTTGGTAGGTAAATCACAGCACGGCTATCGCGGCTGTATCGATTGGCCCCGCCCCCGCGCGATTTACAGCGGCTTGCGTCAACCGGCCCGCCGCCCGCCGCCCGCCGCCCGCCCGGTGATATCACGCTTTGTCTCTGAACCGCACTAACATTATTCGACGGGACACAATGAATATTCAATACGAATATTACGGCATTTAATATTTACAAAAACAAATATCCTTGAAGTTATAATAGAATCTTTAGCAACCTAACTTGTTTATTGTTTTTTGTTTTTAAAATATTTTTTTTACTAATCACTTATTAATGCTTGGCGGATATCAGCTCAGAGGGCGAACTACAAGCTGTTAAAACAAGGTAAAAATAACCTTAGGTACTTGTCTTTTGTCGTTCTTTGACATCCGACGTCAAAACGGGACAAAAGACAAATAAGGTTATTTTAACCTTGTTTTAACAGCTTGTGGTAGGCCCCCAGCTTACTTATTATAATATTAACTACTTTATGTTTTTGTACCTATTGAGATAGTAAAGTAAATAAAGCATAAGCCCATCACAGACGTAGCTATAATATATATTAATATAAATCATAGCATGGCATATTACGATATCTTTAATCTTCAAGTGACGCACACGCAGCTATAATATATATTTCTGTTACGTCACCCACTTGTACTGGGATTTATATTATAGCTCGGCATATTAATATATATTATAGCTACGTCTGTGATGGGCTTAAATCCTTATCCAATAGGTACACAAAGTAAATCATATATTATGGAAATCAATGTAAGCTGTATATCTGATTTCACGACATGTTTCAATACATTGTAATGTCCGTTCGTGGCGTATGAATTTCTGTAGAAATTTTGGTATCATATATCGTGATTATAAATCTTTACATTTTCATTGAAAATTACTAAAACTGCAACTTGAAGCATCTGAGAAAAAGAAGAAAGAATAATCACATTTCTTTTGTTTTTCACAATTTTTTCAATTTTTCACAAAGAGCACAAGGTTTCATTCAACATAATAGCCGATTTGATTTACTTATCCATCAAATTACCATATAAGATAGAGAAAAATATAATGGCAAGTCACATATTGTCAGTAACGAGTCGCCACGCGGACGCAGCATCATAAATCACAAACGCTGCTCTCGACACTAAACACTCATTTTATACCAAATTACCGGAGCTTGATACCCACAGTAAATGAACTTATGTAAAGACGTTATGATACCTTCAATTATTCATTGACAACGTGCAATTGTTGACTTATAATTACTGGCAGACTCGCCAGCCATCGCTGAGAACTTACCACGCTGTTACGAAATCTGCTATCAACGCAATTACTTGAAGGTAGTGTGCTATTCATCATTTCAACACTGATACATATCCATAGTTACTAGAAGGCCGCTCATCTATTTTATCAGAATCTAAAAAACAAGTTTGGAGGTATTTCTAATCTCTGCTATCAATGCGCTTTTTTACAGTTTTCGATAACATTTGACTTAAAATACCTTTGTTTTTAAAACGTCGGCAATGTTGTTACATGATTTAGTAGTTTTGGGATAATATAGTAACATTATTAATATCGCTTTGTTAATCCTTGGCCAAAATTAGTGAATGCAACAAGCTGTTGCAAACTTAATTGTATCTATGAGGCTTTCATGAAACAGTTTTACCTTTGAAACTACTTTCCAACGATTAACTAGACAATGGTAACGCTTAAATATACTTGATATATTTTCATCTGACAAGATAATTGACGCAATAAAAACCAACACGTGCGCTCCGCATCGCATCGCATGATGCCACTCATCAGCGAGCCTCGACTCTCAAACCGTTTATGAGTGTTTTATTGATTGTTCTCTAAGTCAACTACAACAAAAACATCATCTGCTATGGCTCCACTTATTTATGACCTACCTATCTACACTACATCCGACAGTTATTGACATATTTCAAAACATCGTTAAAATGTAAAAAGCTTTCAGGAACAAGCTTCTAATATCATTATAGCTATGAGCTAAAGTCAGTACTGAAACAGTAACAAACACGGGTTTGAAAAATTTACTTGTTTTAGATTGATTGCTACCTTACCAAAAGGTTGTAGGTACGTAGTTGTCATAGCAACGTAACTGCCTCTCGGGTCCACTCCTCTTCAGTTTATGTGTTCATTAAGTGCTCCCGGCTTATTTATATCCCCACGGGCCATTGTTACTGCAGGGGAAATTAGGTAGATCGTTGTCTACCGCTGACTTTGCAACTCCGTGAGGGAGAGGAGAACTCAGGCAAGAGTAAGGTAATTATTCACTGCGTGGCATCTCCTACCTACCTACGAAACTAACTTTTGAGTCTTTAAAGTCGCGACATAAATACTCGCATATACAAACGCAAATGACTCATGGCACGACACAAATGATCGAATTTCTTCAAAATGGCTTCACTTCCAATTGTAAAACATGACAAGACAAACTGAAAAATCTGATGTCGATTTTTTCATGGTGCATCGACGAAGACTCGGGGTGTAACTGTCACAAATGTATGATTAACGTATCGTGCCGTTCACATTCCTTGGCGGCGGCCGCCCGTTACAAGTTCATCCCATTTAAATTTAGCGCGGCGCGTGCCGTCCGCGGGAGTCCCAGGGGGTGCCGCGGCAGCGGAGGGAGCTCTGTCGTGGGCGGGACGCTCTACCATCACTCAAGTGACGAAAATTGACGGAAAATGGGCGGACACCGCTTGCCCGCGACGTCATCAATTACCGTGCGTCCCGACGACGGTCACCGCTGTGCACTTTCGAGAGCATCGCGCCACCCGAGAAGTGCATACCTAATATCCTTTCTAAAGCTGTTCTATTATTACAGCGCTTTGTTCAGCCACTCATGTCGAGATGTAGCAACGTGTACTTATTTGTGGGGTAAACTGCTAATACGTTGTTTTCAGTATCCTCATTAAATGTTATCCCGGAAGGTGTAGATATAGTAGCTAGACGCACGTTCCCTGCGCAATCTTGTACGATATCTTGAACAAGGATTATTGAGATGCAATCGAGAAGCCATCGATCGCTCGATAAATCGATCTAACTGCGCCCGCCATTGCGCAACCACTAATCAGATGAAACCTTGGATATCTCGATGATACCTTTATTAAATGGAAGCTGGTGGAGCCTCCTGTGCCTCGTTCCATATTTCAGTCCAATAAAACACTTACGGATAGAACAGTATCCTCAAATAGGAAAAAAGCACTATAGTTTGATTTAATAAATAATACGCATAGAGAACATTTAATCACAGCGTATATACTTACATTTTCACGAGAATGAGCGAACGCAGGAAGCCACAAGCAGTGCTAAAGCTCGACGATCGATTTTGAAAATTGCCCATAATTAGCATGTATCTCACTCGTCCGGACGACTGTGCGTTTAAAACTGGGATCTCAACCACAGCCTGCACAATATTCCAGTAGCGTGAACCAAGTAACGGCAGACGAAGACGACGGACACAAATTGCCGGAGGAGTTACTTACCGCTAAGCAAATTGTGTCGAAGTACACAATCGATTTTTACTTCTCAACTTCTCTGGTCGATATACAAAACCAGTCAATATTTGACCTGCATTATCAACCAAATGGATGGTAGGTACTTGTTTTTTAACCGTACTTATTTAGACTTAAGGGCTTTCTTGTTGCCCTCCTACTATTCCTTTGCAAACTTGATTTTCATTGAATATTCCAAGATAGAAATCTCTAAAGAAAATTCCTTTGAAAATGACAAGACAAAAAGGCTATTCTGAAAAGTTACATTTCAAATTATGCTGTCATTATGAATATTTATTTTGCCCTTGAGGTGAACATAAAGCAGGCGCCTAGTGGTCGCACTTGTGAATAATTTATTTGGAATCTAGATAATACGACTTGGTAGCCGTACTGCGAGTCACGTCTGAGACATTTGATCGCGTAACAAGAAGTGCGGTATTTGAACATGGAACGAGCTCCGCGGGTAGGTAATGGTGGCGTAATTACGCAGCCATTATCTGGTGACCCCATATTGCGGTTGGTCGATCGGACGCAGACTCGAGTGCATTGCCGCCGGCTTACACTTTAAATATGCACAATATCACTAAGCCTACATGTATGCTGACAGATGCTATATTTTAGAATAATACTTGGAACCAATAACCAAACTGATTTGACCTTTATAGCGCTATATATCAGATAGGTTATAATGGAAATGAAAATATCTCATCGCAGCACCCTGAACATCGTGGGAGTTATCCTCTTACTAAGAATATTTTACGAAATCAAAAACTGCGGTACAGATTATTCGAAAGAATTGTTAACTATATGCCTTGTATAATTTACGCAGATATACCTGTATGTTTAAACGATCCTAGTAATATTTTCTAATTGAATCTTTAGAATTAATAAGCAGATATTATGTACAGTGGACAATAAGTTAGGAACCTATACAATAACTTTCGCAGGAACAAATCTTTTAGACAAATAATATTAAGATGAAGAGTTTTTATTTTACTTTATAATACTGTAATTATCTGGTACGAAACACCTGGCTAGAAGACACGCAATGAACTAGTTACATTTCCATTAATAATATTTATTTAATATAATAGGTAAGTAGGTACTTTATAATAATTATAAAAAGTAGAACCTAGTTATCCGACAAGATCTTCAAAGTCGTTTTGACACGTTTCGTTTTATTAGAAGGTATTTTATTATAAAACAACGTATAATAAAGTGATGTTGCATGGAAATGTGAGCGACTCGGCGACAGACGGTCGCCAGTCTTTGATGTCTCAATTAGTAACGCGAGCGGGTAATTGTGGCGAAAATTAATTCGCGCTCACTTCGAGGCCGGAGCTCAGCCTCGGCTTTCAGAGGGGAGACAACGTAGACTGTACTGTCACATTACTGGATGCTCTTTTTACCGTTAACGAGAGAAATTCATTATTTTTCACAAGGATAGTCGATATACGATTAGGTAACAATTGTTATCATTTAATTAAGTTGAGAGATACATTTATTATGCTCAACGTTAAATGGTGTAATGGCTTCATTACTTTGTAATTATTATTTAGCATCGATAACTGGCAATAATAAAAATATCGTCGATAACACGATATAGTTGTCATCACTAGCACCGCACGCAGGCTTCAGTTTGCACCTTGAATCTTGAACTATTACGTCTATGGGACAAATTAATACCTTAACGATCAGCACACCTCCAGTGTTCTTCCCCCACTGACTACGGAAGATTGCAAACGGAAGTGACTGAGCGTGTTATAAACTTCACACTCAAGAACGTTCCGAGAGGAGCTCTAATAAACCAATTACGGTTCATTACCTAATGCAGGCCGGAAGGGAAATATTACTCGCTCATCATTACCGCGACCACAACCTCCCCTTTGTGTAAAATATTGCATTTCACATGTTTGTTGAAAAAACCGCTGTAACAAACGGTGCGTTAACGGCTTTATCGCGAAGGGTGTAAGGACGTCTTTTTTTAAACATGGTGTTGTGAAAATGAAAACGCCGCGTGTATTTGTGGCGGTATGATGAATGGTGGCGGTCATTTCCCGCCCGCTGGCCCCCATTACGCTTGTCACAGCATATGGCTGATTTGCCTCTATAGGCATAGGGGATAAACTTTATTGTTTGTTTGTTTAGATGAAAGTCGTTCAAATTAAGGCTTCTGATCTCTTCATACATACCTATAGTCGAGAGGAGAGTTCTCTCAAGTGCACCTAATAGTGCAAGGTACTAATAGTGGCTACCATATTCTATGGTTTGCATAGACTATGTCCTTCACTTAAACTGACACTAAAACGGGTCCCCATGATCTCCCTCCACCAAGGCATTCGACATCACTAGGTAATCTAGCGCTATTTTCTAGAGCGAAATGGATAGATACTTCGATTAAATAAACAAACACCATTTTTTCCCTTATTTTATAATAGTTGCGCCCCGCGGTTTCACCTGCGTACCCAAGGGATATATTGCTTTCCCGGGATAAAAAGTATCCTATGTGTTAATCCGGAACATTTTCTATTTTTGTGCCAAATTTCATCAAAATCCGTTGAGTTATTGAAGCGTGATAGAGGTACAAACATTCAAACTCACAAACACACAAACATCCAAACTTTCGCATTAATAATATTAGTGAGATTAGTGAGATGAGACTAGCTATCCCCGATGGTTTCACCGTCTTATTTCATCATGATCGCTTGATAAGTTAAGGCTTGAAAACGTAACATACACACTATATTAGTTCAGATTGTATGTCAATAAAACTTTTGTAAATAAAAAACGTCGGTAGCTTTTATTCACTCTACATAAATGAGAATAAGTAAAATGAATACTACTTGTAACTTTCTCGTGCAACAGTTGCTCTTAACCGTGTGTTTTATTTAACTCCAGTCAACACAAAGTAACTTTCACGAAAAATAACACAAAACTGTCATAAACATGTAACGTTTGCTACCTTTTGAAAGGGCTTGAACTGAAACGTTTCGTTTGTGCTGTAAAGAGGGGAAAGCCTCACAATGAAGCTGGAAGTGGAAAGCAATAAAAGTCACATTAAGTCAAGAGCAAGGACCTCCGGAACGCGTCTGGGAGACGAGTGGATTGAATTTATCAGCGCTGCCAACATACTCCATGTAAATACCTACTTAAATTACTGTTGACAATCAATTTAAGAAACACTCTTTTCAATATTTAAGGATACGCTATCATGTTAATTCTGTGAGACCTTTGAAGAGAATGGTTGGATACGTAGATACAAAGCCTTACTGAAAATTGAACTATTAACTAAAAACACATTTCAATAACCTATTAAAATCTGATTAATAATTTGAATTTAATTCATAAACGTTCTAAGGAACGAATTAATTCAAACATTTAAATTACACGGCAGATTCATTAAAGCACGCCTTTTAATAACTTACCTTTAATTATCCACCTATTAAAATTAACGATTCACATAGCACTGAAGCTTATTTCAGGTGTTATTTGATCAAAAATTTAAAAGTGTCTCACAATTAAGGTTCCACTTTTCAATGCGGACGAATAATTTCATCGATCACGTATTCTCTACTCTACGGTATATACGTTGTATTAAAGACACCGCAGTCTATAATCACGTACAATAATTTCAAACGAATAAATGGGGCAAAGGACATAATTACACACTATAGACTTAATTAAAGCTAGTTACGTGCAAGGTGTCCGCTTTCACGCGTTCAAAGCGAGAACTATTGAATCTTGAACTACGATTGCGATTTGAAACTTTGTCCAATCCAATAGTGATTCGGAAAGTGGACTCTTAAACAAAAATATTTATAAACGTTTACTTGTTTTAGCCTAAGTTTAATAAATCATCCACACACGTGTGTCCACAGTTGAATTATTATAAACGTAGATTGTAATTAAATGCACGATTTCAGGTAAGATTTGAAACACACTATGTAATTAATTTTAGTATTTCGTTAGATGAATCACCGTTGATTAGATGTGTGGCGCGGCCCGAGGATTTCCGTGACCACTTGTTGTTGTGGATGCAGATGTTTGTGTTATAATTGCTCTCCGACTTAATGACCTTTTCACGACTACAAACGACTCCGTAAAATTCATCATTTAAAAAGTTATACAAGCTTCGGCGTGGCAATAAATTTGTGGATGTTCGATAGCCCTATACAAATTTGGCATTTATCACTAACAATAGCAATAAATCAATGTGAAGTGCGCTTTAAAATTGTTTTTTCGCACGTCCTTATGGGCGCGATTATAAGAAAATTATAATAATTGTGCGCGGCGTAATTACGTGATGTAATGTAAGGCCAGCGATATATAGTGGTCGATTTGAATTTATGTAAAATATCGCGCAATAAATTTACATTTTATAACTTTGCCCTCGTGGTGGAAGTGGACGTGGGCGCAATATCTCTGTTTAGGATCAGACGCTCGTATCTGAAATTGCGCATACCAATCTGACGGTGACATGGTCATTCAATATTACCAATATAAATCTAGATTATATATTATTTTATAAGTTATAATAACTTCATAAAATCCTACCAATATCAAATATAAATGTGTGTTAGTTTCCACTCAGCTCCGTTACAGATTTTCAGGAAATTGGTATTAGTATGTAAAGTTACTTTTTAACCTAGAATATTCTAACTTTCCATGGAACGTGGGTGAAACCGCGGGTCAGAAGCTATATAATACCTACCTATAAAATATAAACCGAAACTTCCTCTTAGACACCTTTAACATAAAATTCATATTATAACCTAATAGGTGAATTTTCAGAATGTGTATAAATATGTATTTAAGAGGATTTTACAAATTTACAATTGTATCTTATAAGAGCAATTAGAAGAGTGAGTTCTTTAATTTATTCAGTTAAACACATGATCATCCTATTATTTCCTTTTCACAGAATCATATATTTATCACTGATCAAGTTCTCAGTTATCTTGACACAGTTCACGAACTGCGATTAAGTATGGTAACATTATTTTTATCCGCGTAAAATATTCTTGTAAGATAATGGTTAATTCTTGACATATTTTATATAATGCAAGCCTGAGGCGATTCAGCCGACACTATGTCTAATAAATTTATGGACCTCCATTTTCATGTTGATCGGCGCTCGAAATTATAATCGTCGCGCTCGGGGCGCGGCGCGTGAGTCGCGTGACGCGAGCTGTATGCGTCGGCCGGGCCGTTGTGACGCGACCGCGCCGCAGCCGCGCGGGCGCAAGCTCAACCACTTTGTATGTATGTTATACTTTTCATCTCAATAATGTGATAACAAATTTTGTCAGTCAATCTTTTGAAATAGGCACTTAGGCGTCTTTATTCAAAATTAATATTTGATAATTTTTTATAGTAGTTACGTATACAGCATAGCTCCTCCTAAATTAGAAGCCACTTTCTGTCAGTGTGACTTTATATTTTATGAAAATTTTTATAAGTGACTGCCGCATACAAAACACACTCAAAATCTCGAATTCCGCATTATATTAAAATTTAACTTTTATCTTGAGCGTTTGACTTTTATCTAGACCAGTGTTTTTCAATCTGTGGGTCGCGACCCCTAGGGGGGTCACGAAACCTTAGTCGGGGGGTCGCCGGCAGAAGTAAAAAGGCAAGGTAAACTTCGCGCAAGCGGGCGTCCAACTTAGTTGCAAACCTCTAGCGGCTCTAAGTAAAGGTATCAAAATAAAGAAAATTATTACCGTAGTCTTTTAATTTATAAATTCTGTCTGTCTGACGAGAGGGTCGCCAGAATTGTTCAACCTGTAAGGGGGTCGCGAAATCAATAAGATTGAAAAACCATCAGACCTCATCATCTAGACCTATAAGTAATATAAGTACCTACAACAAAGATATTAACTTAATTATCTTATT
Source organism: Polyploca ridens (assembly GCA_951394255.1). Lineage (NCBI taxonomy): Eukaryota > Metazoa > Arthropoda > Insecta > Lepidoptera > Drepanidae > Polyploca > Polyploca ridens. The sequence goes on from OX596247.1 coordinate 7,025,598, forward strand.
CATGTTCTAAAATATCATCACAGTTTTAATCTGAATGATACGTCGAGATATTTATTAAAAATAAACTACAACAAACTTCATTATGAAACAAATCAGTAAATAATAACCGTACAAAAGTGCCAGTAGAGAGTAACCTTTGATTGTACTATATAAGATAACCTAACGTAATTTTATTACTGTGCTCCGTTTATCATGTTCACACGCGTCAGTTTTCTAATAAAAGTTACAATAAACAGTGAAGGAGTGACAAAAAAAGTGCGAAGATAAAGCTAGCTATAAGTGCGGAAACGATATGCGGGCTTAATGACATGGAAACGTGGAGCATTGGGGCTGAGTGTGGATACCGATGTTTTGGTCATGCTCTAGCTGCTAGGGGAGGCCTTGATGATGTTAACCATTATTACATACATCGCGTTTATTGAAAGGCTTATGCACTAGCTAGAACATTCTATAGTTCTCAATAGAAGGCAATGCTTAAAATATAGGCATTCGATTATTATTAATTCAGTTATGATGACTCTCAAAACTTTATCAGAAATTCCTTTTTAGACCGAGAACTCGTATTAATAAAAGATAGAGAAATGAGTCCTTTGTTATTTTTTTTATTTTTTATACAAGCTTTTCTTGAGTGACTGTACTTTTTGTGTACTGTACTTGCATTGTCATCCAATATACTAATGTATACCAAATATCAAGTCAATCAGACCACTGGAAGTGGGTGAAATTCGACCTGCAAGATTCCAACCGAACAAACATACATACATACATTGCAAGTTAAATTAAAAGCTTGTAAAAAGAAGAAGAATGTCAAGGGTATTCATCTACCAACAGGCTTTTCATAACAAAATACAACCTATTTAGGCTCAAGTCTTAAAACCCCCTAAATATCATATCAGCTGATTACAGGTGCAATTTACTCATTAATGTATCGTCTGAAGCAAACTAGAAGATGAAAGAATTGAAAATCTAAGTTATCTTACCTAAGCTATACCAAATTGCTTGATACCTTGAGAAACATCTCTATCTATGAAATATACGTTTCTCGATTGAACAATCGGAAAAATGTTCCAGTATACCTACATAGATACGTAGGTTTATGCTAATAGTTTATATTGCTCAGAGTTATTATTATAATTACGTGTAATGTGAGCTACAATGTAGCTCAGCAAAGACAGCGTTGCACGAGGTGCATCGCATGGGTGTCGGTTGCACAGTACACTACTTAGATTACCCAGATAGCGGTGATTACTATCTCAAAGACAATGTCTGACATACTATAAAAATGTACGAGTATTGTTAGCAGCAGCTATAAAAACAACGGATTCACTTGAACAGAAAACGTCAGTTGTTCTCATTGAGCTATTGTTACTACGTATAGAGAAGCTATCATAAACAAAGGTTATGTCCAATTTTAGAGTCAACTAAAGTTCTCTTTAGTGCTGAAACAATAATAATTCGTCTAAGCAGACAGTAGTAACACGTAGCGCTATCAGAACGCTTTTAGAAGTATTTTTGCAAACACCGTGATTTTCGAGACGCTTAGTCGTTTCGTTCATCGTTCTACAATAACAAGTGTAGCCGGATAGCCTCACTTGAACGGAACATAGTTATGATATGTGGTGTCTTCTCTATACGTCGTAATAATTGCTCAATGGTTATTCTGTGTTAAATAACAGGATTAAAACTTAGACGTTATATCTCCAAAGAACTCTATCATCACGTTATTACCTACTTAGCAATTTTGAATATTAACTTTTTATCGTGTCTATTCACGAAGGACATGAACTTTATAAATCCAATCTCGTATCAAACATGTTCATTGTTTTATGTTATTTTAAACATACACCTCCAGTAACAATCGCTTTATCCTTCAATGACTAATAAATTCACACATCTCATGAATAATAATAGCAAAATGTACCAACATTTACGTTTCAATTACCGCATATTTTTCTTTGATTCATCGTTAGACTATTAGATTAATCGCTATCATGTTGAAGAAAGATTAATCATAAGTTTGAGTGGATTGAACATACGGAAACATCAACGGATCTTGGCCACGTGCGTACACCCGCACCGAGCAGTCGCTAGTCGGAGTCTCGAATAGCAAACTGCTTTTTTATGGAAATAAAGCCATTTATCCCCAAAAATATGCTCAAACGACAAAGCGACTTGTCCCGGAAATGAAACGCTCCAAGGGTATGTAGATTTATCTCCATTCTGCAAAAAGCTTCGATATAAAAAACCGCTCAACAGTAACATGAAAATGGTTGCAATGATTTGATACATTCGATTAACTTTTTTTATCAATTATTTTATCCGTTTTAATGTTATCTCATGGTAATGGTGAGTTATTGTTATATTTCTGTAATCCTAGGGCAATATTTGAGTAAATATCTGTTCCTAATAGAAGATCGATGGGCAAAGATGTTGAAATCAGGCTCGAAGGACCAAACGATGTTAGAGTTATATTGTAGCTGGTACTCAAGGTATTGTGTGAGGTGTTATATTTTAGTTATCACAGTTTTCTACTAACTGCACCAGTAGCTCTTTATGAGCTTCTTGATTCGCTGTATGAGCATTATTAGCTCGTACAAGTAGGTTTAGTATTATAGTTATTCTTCAAATGAAATTAATGTTTTTGCCAATTATTTTATAATATTATGTATCAGGGGCAAGATCGGGCGTGTACTCAATTTATGATCTTGTTTATGTTCATTTTATGTGACAATTTATATAGCCTTAAAGGAAAATAATTAAAAACAACTATCCACTAGATTAGTATCCGTGACTTCATTGGAGTTTACCGTCAGTACTTAGTCAGCGCTTGGGCTCGAACTTTACAAATGTCAGTTTCACACTTATCGATGATCTCATGGGGAGGAATATTTTAAACAAAGCTCTTCGTTGTAATGAATACTTGTTTTAGAACATAAGTAGGTCGCAATAATGACTATACTTCCACGATTTACCAACCTAGTGCACTTTGATTTCCTATAACTAGAAAAACTACTTGATCATTAACTTAATTCTTAACAATTTTATTTGCGATATTCCAATGACTTACCCTACTTACTGCATTACTTACTTTATTTTAAGCTTGTTTTTGCTTTCATGTCTCATATTAGTACTTTTTAAGCTTTCGCGAACTAAATTCATTGTAATATTAATGTAATGTAATAAAATTTTCATAATAATCTATGCGCGAATAGACCCGATACATTAATATTACAATGTCTCATATTACACAATCTTTTCAATTAAACTGTAGTATTCGGCAGAGGTTTCATGCCACAGAATATCGCATTAAGCCTGTTCTTGGGTAACAATTACGAGATACCTTTATACCTCTCCTTGTGACGCGAGACCTGTTTTGTGGCAAGTTGACATCGCTGCGCGCGACCTCACCAATGGACGGGACGCTTGGCTGCGCGGACGCGATTGGTTGACCCACCGTGATGGCATCTTTCTTTTGCTTTTCTTCATCGAGCTTACAATATGTACCTTGTTTTTGTTTGTTATTTAAATGTAATGTCACGACTATAAGGTTTATTATTGCAATGCATAAGTTTCATCAAGAATTTATTAAGAAATTATTTAAGATGATGTGACTATACTTGGAAATTGATTAAAGTTGTAGCATATGAGTAATTCATTTCTTTGAGAATGTTTACGCCCTTTCTGGGTAAATCATTGTAAAGTGTACCTTGTAGTTGATATTATTATTGATGATAGTATTAGTATTGATAATCCATTCAATCCATACTAATATTATAAATGAGAAAGTAACTCTTGTCTTTTCTTACCTTTTCACGCCTAAACCGTTGAAATTTGGCCAGATGGGACTCCACCAATCGCGCCGCAGGTCGTGGGTTCGATTCCCACACAGGACATGTATTTGTGTGCATGAACATGTCTGTATGTCCTGAGTCTGGGTGTAATTATGTAAATTAAGTATGTATTTACAAACAAAAAGTAGTATGTGTAGTATATAAATTATCTGTTTTCCATAGTACACACGGCTACTGATCAAGCTATACGGTTCCAGTATAAGCTGATCGCGTATTGCATGGGATTTCCTTACAATGAGAGGTCAGCTTATATTGGTAATGTATAGCTTGATCAGTAGCCGTGTGTACAAGCTATGCTTAGTTTGGGATCAGATGACCGTGTGTGAGGAATATCCAAGGATATTTATTTATTTATTTTAAATGATTGCGATGTTTGGCAGCGTAGGTAGATACCCTATGGTATGGAAACAGACATGCTCCACGCGAGGTTTCTGTCCTCGCCGAGCTGGCCTTAGGACACCTGCGTTATTCTTTGATGTAATTATCATTCAATATTAATGTATTAGTCACACAAACTGATAGTTTTACTTATATTATGCGTCTAATAATGTACATTGTATAGGCAGCATAGTCATGGTTATTATGGAAAATATAACTTCAGTACATTTATAATCGCTTTTTGGCAGAAATGGTGAATCTTAGAAAAAAAGTGTAAGAACATTTTTTGTAGATAATTTCATGATCTATATTTTGAGATATTTTTATCATAAAACTAATCGTTTCGCAAAATAATCCAAAGAACCCATATTTGCCCATGTGTGCAAAAACATTTTCGTGGTGGCCAGTTCAATCAATGAATCAACTAGGTAATTTAATCAAATCTGACTGATTGACACGTCAGATCCGACTCTACTGAAGCTAATAATACCTACCTACTACATTTTAGTAGTAAGTGCATTTCCATAATGTATGTACTTATGAATTTGTATGAATTCCAATCATGTCCTCAATCCAATCCAAAAATAAAAACACGAAGATGCATCAAGTTGTTCCTAAAATATAACTAAAGTGTAGGTACCTATCTGGTATTGCCATCTCAAACTTAATGAGTAAATTAATTGGATTGTGAGTGTAATCTTATGGTGCTATAAATTATTTAACTGGTTTCTACAAGACAAATCCATTGCTGTTCCATCACAAATTTTAGTAAAGATGCCATGGACGAATGGTGGAATGGTTTTATTTCATAAAATAAATAAATCTTACAAACTTTTTTCTCTCTTAACTAAACTTGTTAAAAATGTTCAGTAGTAAAAATATTGTATTTGGAATTCACCTGCATTGTAGGACAAAATATCTACAAGTTCTTCGCCAAAAATTACAAAATTAACAACTTTGGCATCCACCTACTCTTACATGTAGCTATTATGTGAATCGATGTATTTTTTTTTGCCCCGTATTGTTTTATAATCTCATCTTGGCCCTCAACCTTTATATTCAAATCATGGATTCAAATGGAGTTCAAAGAACTTCAGTCCACACGACAAATAAGGCCTTTATTGGTTGTTAAAATCTTCCAACTACGCTGCTACGTATCGCAGTAGAGTATTACCCAACTGATAAGGCGCGTCGTGAATCTTCGTTCGCACAGAAAAGAAATTATGGCCCCGATGATTGACGAAAGAATGCTTAAAACTTACAATCAACCTTAGATCACTATTATAAGGTTCATAATACACTGCAGCTGTTAGTTCCGTCTCACTCGCAAGGCACGCCCCTCCGCACGGCGCGCGCTAACATGGCGGCAACTGCCGACCAACAGCGGTTTCTCGCGCTTTGAAAATGTACAAAAGTAGGTATCTTCTGCGCAGGTACATCGGTAAGCCATAAATATCAGTTGGGTACTACTGTACATTACCGTAATGTTCATCTAGGAGAGAAGTGTCCCACGCTTATGTGTTTGTATATGTCCTATTGATAATGAGATCAATGATGGGAACGCGCAAGAGCATCGACGTATAAGCATAATATATCTATATAAATATTGTTACTATGATTTTAGATTTTTTGTAATTTTTTTGATATATTTTTTTATGTGTTTTCTACATGGACTTTTTCATTTCTTTGCAACTTTAACGGTCAATTGTATTTTTTTTTCTATTCGGCTTCTTGTGATATGTCATACTAACTGTTAGTTTTAAGGGAAACCTATTATTATTACTAGCCTAGCCTTACTTTAATGGTTCTATATTATTTATTGAAATATTGTGTTTACTTAATAAATATCTTAAATCCTTAAATATGTTTTATTATTTGATCATCAGATAAACACTTCAATCAGATCTTTGTGCACATTATGAAAACCTTCGCGTGAGTACTTGTACTATTATTTATTCTATAGCGTAAGTTTGAAACTTGAAAAATTAATCATATGCACAATTAAAATATCGGAATAGTAAGACAATTTGTAAAATGGGAGCGTGTTATAGAATGAAATGAATAATAAGTCAGTTTATCTACGAGTACTTACAATTTAATCAATTATCCCCTTATATGTCAGGGTATTTTTTTATGTTAATAATTTAATATCTTAACTGTAGCACGTGCACGATCCGCAGTCAATGATTAGATTATAAGAACAATTACTTACACTATATTAATAGCATACTTTACTAGCTGTTCCGATGGTTCAACTCGCGTTTCTGGGATCAAAATTGTCCTATGGTTCTTCAATATAGGCACATATATTTAGCTTCCCCTCTGCCAAAATGTATCAAAAGCGGTCCCCATTCCAACCACTTAGGGACGAATTTTGAAAGACCTTAGAATCCAAGTTTCGTTTTCCAATTCCTTTCCACAAAATTGTTTCACACAAACTTTATTTTCCCCTTTTAACTCCTTAGAGGTTGAAGATCAGATAATAGAATAATATGGACGAGCTGAGAATATTTCCTTTTTTCGTATTTTTAACACAATTAAAAGTATGTTGGAGTAGCATAATTTACTTAAACTGAATCTACAATATTACTAATTCCTTTACATTAAACGTATTTTACCATTTTTTGGAGTGTACGGTCAGCGTCAAAATTAGATTGGCATTTTAATACCCTTTCGTAATTAATTTAATGACAATCTCTTGAAAGTTTGTATGAAAACTGTAAATTTCTTAATGTGACACGGTACAAAAGTGATCAGCTACTTTTTACGCTGATTATACAACCAATAAAATTATTATTTTTTTCTGTCACGGTAACACTTCACTGACCTACCTATTTTTACTCGATATTATTGGAATAGTGAAGGAAAAACATGTCAACGAATTAAATAACATACACATACGTTGTTTGAATGGAACTATTCTTTAAGTAAGTGGACTTTTGAAAAGTAAATTGTAACGCAATGACTTGGATATGTTTTCTGCAAATGTCAATGGAGCCTGGAGCCGCATGCGCACGCACTACTCGATGTGTACGCTATTAATGCGAAATAACTATAATTTAGGAGACGCCAGCGTTTGGCGTTTAACCGCCAGCCTCTGGAAAGGCGACGGAAGCCTGTCACAGGCGCAATTACAGTACCGAGAATCGGCATTAGTTCGTCGAGTTGAACTATTTATGTATGTAAAATAAGAGCAACCTCTCGTACGGGGAAACGGCGATTGCACGCATCGCTCATTAAGCACTTTAAAGCAATTTGAGGAGAGGAGAAAAAGTTGGACGAGACGCGGCACAACATCGCGTGGTCAATTAAAATGTTGCCGCACGGCTGCCGAGTACCACTCCGACTCGCAACCAACGGTATTTTCGCGTACAAAACGGCGAAATAACATAGTCAACTTGTTCTGAATTGCTCGCATCCTCTGCTATCTAAATAAAGTATGGAACTAACAAGATTAGGTAGAATGCACACTACACTTGTCACAGGGATTGACACTTAATTTATGACTAACAGCGACTTCTTCAATCCCTGCTATTTACCTTACGATGTAATGATACATTTCAACAAACATTTGTGTCACGAGTAAAGTGAGCTGCAAATGTTATTGAGAGCATCCCTTGTTCATTTAAAAGTTACCATGGTATTGTTTAAGCGAGTCATCGTAGTAGGTAGCCTTTTACAAAACAAATATTCGTGCCGGTCCATTACACCTGAACCGTAGGCTCGAGCTCGGTAACAGCGTGACTTGTAAGTTGCGCGGGCGCACAGCGGATGAAAGAGAGCCTGTACGCCTACGCGCCGCAGTGTAGAGCCGCCATTCGGTTCCGGTGAAACACGTTTTGAAACACTTTCAAAACATAAATGTACATAATATTGTGTTTGGAGAAATTCATGAACACTACGAACAGAAAGTTATGTTTTTTATTGCTTAATGTCTACAGTTAGTGTGGGGGTTAGATACCCTGTGTGCCACTTCATAGGTCGTGGGTTCGATTACCATCTAGGAGAAGCATTATTAGCATGAGCATTTATTTGTTTGTCCATGCACAGTTTTTTTTTATTAACTCAAGTCTGTGTGTAACTATCTAGTATCTATACATATAAAACAAAAAACTGAAAAAGTACTATTGTGGTACACATAAATAATATAATGTAGGCGTAATGTATATTAGTAGAGCACATGAGCTTTTTGTTGGTTCGGAGCTAATTGTAGCTGTCCCGCCGGACATCAATCACGCGGCCGAGACGTAACAACGAAAACACTGTTAGTTTTGCCGCCGAATTATTAATTACATTCTCACAAAAAACTCACACACGACGCCGAAACGCATAAATTTCTTCCTTTTTCACCGCACAAAGGAGCCGAGCGCCCCACAATATAACGCTAAACAGATTAGCCGCGCCCGACACGGCCGTCATGGCATAATTTTTGGCGCCAGTAGTCCTGCCTCTAGATTAAACTAATATGAAAAGGAAATTGAGTAGAAAATGGACGAAGGCTCTATGTGTCATTAAGGATTGGTCACGGGGCTCGAAAGCGCCGGCACGACCTTTATTTATTTGACTTCATTTAATTGAATTAATATTCGAATAGTTTTTATGAACTGTCAGTAATGTTCGGAACCAAACTAATGGGTAGTTTTCAGATAATAACAATAACATTCATGTGACGGATATTGCTTTATAAATCTACCTGACCGCCTACCGTTTGACTTTCTTACTTTATTTGACCGTAAAATACAATACCGACATAATACCGGAGATTTTTTCTACTATTTCTTATTTAATTACCAAAAGACCTTATTTAATTTCTTATATAATTACAATGAGGATAATTGAGATCAAAGATTGTTTGATAAAAAAAATAGGCGTAATAGAATATGTTTTTAGGTC